>JARPMJ010005298.1:0-64337 GCA_033366665.1 Phoxinus dragarum | reverse complement strand
TGTACACGTAACCTTTATCAATTTAGTTTCAGTTATCTGGCATTTTTGTTTTGTCCTGCAAACTAAAACTCAGATTTCCTTATCCTACATCAATAAACGTACTTCCTAGGAAAATTAAGTATCTGATCAGGACAATTAATTGTTCCTATGTTTGTACAGTTTGTATTACTTAAATAATACACAATAAAGCTTAGGTAACGTTAGATCTTGCGCTTCATTGACTTTTGAGTTTGTGAGCAAATAACAGATTCAATCTTCAATGCAATTATTGGATTTTAATAAAACAGACTAAAGAATACAAAAAACTACAATTTCACACGGAGTAAATATGCATATATATATATAGAGAAAACAAAACACATAAGGTACCAACGAAATAAATCAAATTAACGAATAATATGAGGGGGAGAGAGAGAAAGAATGAGAGAGAATGAATCAGGGAGCGAGTGAGAGAGAGAGAGGAGTGTGAGAGAGAGAGAGATAGAGTGACAATTTTCAATTCAGTTCCTTTCCAAAGAGACCCCAAGTATGTATTAAAATATTCGCAGGAATATTCTAGACAACTTTTAAACAGCAGTTTCAATCGTGAGATGAAATACTTGCTTAAATCTGGCTCTCAGAGGTGTGTGTGCTGATTTCAAATTGTCCTGCAGTTTCCCGGAGTTCCTTCCTGACGCAGGTGTTGCGCAATTTCGGCCGCTCACATGAATGTAACACTTTACCGAAAGGTGACTGAACTCAGACGGAAATAAAGAAAAGCCTAAGATGAAAACGAAGTTTTCAGAAAATAAAACGAAGAAGCTCCTTGGCGGAGTTTTCTCGTGAAGATGTGTAGATTCTTCTCTTTGGCGGAGTGCAAAGAATAACGGCAGAGGCTTGGCCTTAAGGGCCAGCTGGGTTACACCTATTTCTCATGGCTGGGCCAATCGTTGTTCAGAAACGGAGGCGGGAAAGACGTTCTTTTGTTTGAATCGTCCCACCCTCCTTACATAATTTATAGCGATGTCCAAATTGAGCATTTATTCTCAGAAAGATGGTATTTCTGAAATAATGCGTATTTTTGTGATTTGTCGTCGAGATTCGACGCCGTCGGGTTTTTTACCATTCTACAGACACCACAAACTACAATTTTGCGAGTCTGGAACACAGAGATAATGGATTGTTTGTAATTATGGGCATATAGAGTTTGGTTCTCATCCTGCACACCTCAGAGCTACATGTACATACATTTAACCACAAAAGCAATACATTTCATACATTTAAAAAGCTAGTTTTCAGTGAGAAGTCCGTGAATTAGCTCATGTGTGTGTGTGTCTTGGTATGTGTGTGTGTGTGTACGCGCAGACATTCCTGTTGTGCTGTGTTCCCTCCTCCCCTTGGGTGAGGAGAGCGTTCTGGGGGCTTTGAAGCTCGGTTATCAAGATCTTGGGGTGTCTGTCTTATGCTGCGTGGTCATAAAGGTGTCAAGAGACACTCAGAATCCGGCCACGGCGGAGCCATGCCGGTAATTTGGGTTCTTGTGAGTCTTGATTTACATATCTGAGTTCAGAGGGTGGCAGCACGAAGGAATGTGGATTTTTTTTTAAAGAGAAATAGAATCATGATTCTGGCCCATTCGTTACATGTCCCCCTTTTCGTCGGATGAGATCCTTGTGTGGACATCATCGGACGACAATCATCACGATGGGTAGATGACAGGTGAATCATGATGGTCGAGTGGCAGGTGGATCAGGCTGACAGGATGTTCACATCTCGTTGAGTCTGGCACAGGGTGAAGGCCAAGACGAGTGTCGGTGCGTGGTCGGTGACCTTGGAAAGATACAACAGTATCAGCTGCGGTCCAGGTTTGGACACAGGTGAGTGGTATTCAGGTTTGGCGGTTGCCCCATGCCTGGAGGGCGGTGTTGACAGGAGCAATGTTCGTGAGTTGGGACCCCCCTTTTCTCAAACCAGAGATCTCCCTTCTGGATCTAAGGTGACGTTGTAGTTCTTAAAGGATGGGAGTTCCAGTGCTGTCTGGTACTCTTTGCTCGGAAGATGGTACCATGACAGGTTACCAAGGTGTGAGATGGCACCTGTCGGTACTTGAGTCGGCATACTCTGGCTGAGCAGGTTGACACGGCTGGTTGTATCATGCTGTTCGTGAGTGACAGTGGCTGTGGGCGCAGGTGTGTTAGCCAGCCATCGTTCACCTACAATCTTTGCTTGTGTTTCTGTGACTTGTGTGCGAGGCTTAGCTTCAGCAGGGCAGCGTGTGTGGCTGACCAGGGGTTGCAACCTCGCAGATTCCTTCAGTGTTGTCTCTGAGGAAGGTTTTGCTAGGGCAGAGATAGTGAATGTCTTTGGTCAAGGTGCACCCGTGCAGGTTTGGGGCCGGGTACAGCAGGGTGTCGCTGTCGTGGTAGGCCACCACGTCTGGAGTGCATATCTTGAACTGGGTCCTGCTTTTCCAGGACCCGATGTTGACAATGTCTTTGAGCCTGTAGGCTCGGTTTGACTCGATGATGGGTAGGTTTAGGAGAAAACCCCACTTCTCTCTGCTCGGGGTTGACGTGAAGTGGGGGTGGCGCAACCCAGAGAGTGAGCAAGGTGTGTTTGAAAAGGGTCAGCTGGCGTGGTGATGCTGGAAGCCAGCACAGTTCGCACAAGGCTTAAAGGTTTCAGGTACGGTGGGATTACACCTGTGGCTAGGCTGTCATTGGAGGAGCTGACCCTCCCACAGCATGTCTGTCGTTAGCGCTGTAATCAGCGGAGTCTGGGCAAAGTCTTTCTGGAAGATATTAAACAGTGGTTTCATGGAGTTCACAGTCTGGTTCGCTGCGTTGACACTGGACATACCAATGTTAAACAGAGTTCTGGCGGCAGCTACGACTCCGAGCAACGCTCCCCAGGAACCGTTCGGATCGGTGGTTGGTGCTTAGGAATCCTGATTGCGTAACAGTCACTTTCTTAAGTTGGTTGAGCATGTGTTCGACCTTGGCCTTGGCATGAGAGAGGGAGTCCTCTGTCCATTGGGCACTTGCCCAGATGTATGGGGCTGCGGTGCTGGGGTAGTGTGCTCTGTAGACCGGGCGGGACTGGATGAGTCGACCATACACTGGCTGGGTGTAGGTTCCGCAGTCGGTGATCAGGAGTCTCAGTTGTTCTCTCGGTGGCAGCTGTCCTCTGGATGGCTGACAGCACAGCATGACGACCCCACAGCAGCAACCTGGTACAGATGACAGGGAGAGAGAGAGAGAAAGGGAAGGAAGAGGCAAACGAGGGTTGTCTTTGGTTGGGCAGGGCAGTTCTTTTACTTTGTGGGGTGGCAGCTAGGTTTAGCTCGCCTTTGGCCCCCCGTTTTGTCACATCTTTCTGCCAGCCGGTCGCTTGCTTCAATGTCTCGTCAGTGACTCTGGTGCTGTGTTGTGCCGCACATGATGCGTCATAGATAAACATTGGCATGACCCCCCCTTTTGCAACTGTTCATCACAAGCTTTTGCGCTGTGATGTCAACAGGTGCAGAACCCGTAATGTTGTCTGCATGCAGCGTGTGCATGTCATGCAGCGGTTTGAGGCACTGGCTGTCAGTGAGTTTAGACGGCGTGCGGGACAAGGGGGGTGGCAGGAGGGGGTATAAGTGGTGGCAATGCAAAGTCTTTGTTGTGGTGTCAGAAGCCCGCATGTCCGCTATGTTGGGTGTTGCAGACAGCGGAGCCCGCGTAAGCGGCACAGGGTTAGGCAGTGTAGCCTGTAAAAGTATTTTGCAGTGTGTAGTCGCTGCAACTGTGAGGGCGGGTGGGTGGGGGTCGGGTGTGACCACCGCTTTCCGTTTAGGTGCGCCAGGCTTGGCGCGGGCATGAGTTTGGTCATGTAGCTGCAGGTCAGTCTTGACCTTGGGGCAGCCGTTGTTAAAGTCTTTTGTGAGCTGTAAGGTGCAGGGTAGCGAACTTGAAACTTGACCTGTTGCTAAGTCTGTGTCGTTGTGACTGGCTGTGGGAGTTCCCATGAACTGTGTGACCTGACAGTCTGGCTCTGTGGAAAGTCTCGTGACCTCTGTGATCTGACCGTCTGGCTCTGTGGAAAGTCTCGTGACCTCTGTGATCTGACAGTCTGGCTCGGGTGGCCTGTGTGACTGGATGGGGAGAGGTTCTGGCACTTGGGCCCAAAGCGTTCGCTTTTTGAAGTCCAGTAAGGGCTCGAAACGATCCAGCAGGTCTTTGCCAATGATGAGTGGATGAGTGTTCATTGGTGAAACGTACACAGGGTGAGTCAGCGACATAAAACCTATTGACAGGTGGATTAGAGTTAGCTGTTCGAGCCGGATGCTATTTTGGCTGTATGAATGCACATTTAGTTCACAAGTGTGAGATTCAAGAGTTCGATTCTGTCTCTTAGCTTCGACTTTGAGTCTTTTGAAAAGTTGAGATGAGATCACAGTGAGGTCTGCTCCTGTGTCTATCAAGGCTTCAAGTTTCACTTCCTCTCCAAAGTGCAGGCTAGGTATGGGTTTCCTGGTCACCCCCCTTTTCAAGAAGGTTTCCCAGAAACTGTGGCACCGGGGCTGTTGTTGTCAGCCGGAGTGAATGGTAGGTGTTGTCAGTTTGTGATGCAACAATGAGTGAGTGAGTGGAGCTGCTATTTGGTGATGTAACAGCAAAGTTCAGGGGTTGCGATTTGATAACAATGTCTGGTGGGTTGTCCCCGGGAGGGACGTGTGGCTTGCTGCGGGGGCAGCTAGCCGGAACAGCACTTCTTGGGACTTTGTGATGTTGGTCCCAGGTGTGATGTGTCGTGCTGTTTCGTGTAGGGTGTGCAGCTGTCAGCTGTGGTGCTGGAGTGGAGCTGTCACTTTGTGGTGTGACAGCTAGCTCTGTAGTCTGTGGGGGACGAGCAGTGTTCGTGGTGCTTGGCTCAGGCAGATGGCAGCCAGACAGGGTGTTGGTTTCAATTCTTATGCTTAGACATAAGATGTCTGGTTCGTCCTTGTCTCTCTCGCGATGTTTCTTGTGAAGAAACTCTTTCAGCATCCTCAGGATCTCTGCTGACCTCAGACGTGGCTGCACTGTGTTTTTCTGGTGTGCGATGAGGCTTGGGCTTACCAGTAGCATGTCGAGAGGGGTTCCAGGGCCGGCTTTCTGGGCTTGGAGTTCTGGACGGCGGGTGATGCTGGTCCCAGAACCTCTTAGAGCGTTCGCTCCGATGCTTTGGATGAGCACCGTCACGGTTGTGCTGCCCTCTGCTGGCTTGGAACGGTCTTGACTCTCTGTTGAAAGATCTGTGACTGTGGTGCTGTTGGGACGCCCTCTAGAGTCAGCTCTGAACAGTGCTCAGAGACAGAGTAGATTGTGGGGTCTTTTACAGTCTTTTCAGAAACAGTCTTTTGCTTGGTGTAAGCTTTGTGGACCAAGTCACGTAGCTGTTGGGTGGACATGCTACGTGGACAGGCCAGAACGCCTAAATGATGACTCACTGTGGGATGCAGATTTCGGAGGAACAGCGTCCTGAAGTTGACATCTTCTTCCATACCGGGCTCGTTTCGTGCTCCGAAGTAGGCGTGTCGGAGTCGGCCGTAGTAGGTCTGTGGAGTTTCGAGTCGAGCTTGTTTGGTGTCCATGGCGGCGATGAACCCTTGGTCTGATTCTGGATCAGAGAATTCACGGATCAAAGCTTGTGGCAGCAGCTGGTAGTCCATTTTGACAGTCTCTGGTTGACGGTCTAGGAAGCTGCGCACGTCACGGCTAGAAGTAATTCTGAGCAGGTAAAACTTGTCCCAAGCTGTCACGTTGGCGACAGTTTGCAGGTGAAAGTCAATGTCTTGAAGGTAAGCATGCACATCATGGCCTCCTGCAAGGTTTGGAGTGAACGTGGGGATGTTTCTGGCCAACTTGTCAAAGTTTGTGGGAGCCGTGCCGTGTTTAGCTGTAAGTGTTCTCTGGGAGGGCTCCCCCCTTTCTGCTGACAGGGGTTTTTGTTGGCTGGCTGGTGATGTCTGGAACAATGGGCTTTCGCCCCCCCTTTTCAGCCCTGGGTTCTTGGCTGAAAGGTGCGTGCCAGCGGGTCGAGGGAAACTTTGTGGTGTTTGTTTCCCCCTACCCGGTCACTGTTAAGTCTGTAAGAATGTCTCAGTTCTCTGTGAACAATGTCAAGTTCGTCTCTGAGATCATGTCTCTGCAGAGTAAGCTCATGGATTTCAGCTCTGGCCACCTGTAAGTGTTTTTTCACAGGCTGTGGCTTTAGCGTTTTTTGTCTCTTAGTTCAGTCTTTGCTCTCTCGAGGAGAGCGTCACTTTGTTGGAGTCTTTCGTCGAGTTCTTTACAGGTTTCTTTCTCCGACTGTTCTCTTTGGTCTGTTGCGTCCTCTTCCTCGACCAGGAGAAGTAGCTGGTTTAGATGACTTTGGGTGTGGGCCTGGTTCCTCCGGGCCTCCTCTGCTTGAAGCTTTAGCGCTGCTGCTTCCTGCTCCAGGTCGATGTGGCTCCTTTCGCTTAGTTGAGCCTGGGCGACGAGGGTGTGGGGCGAGGCTCCCGAGGATCTTGGCCAGTTCTTTGTGAGTGTAGCTTTGCGTCGGGTCCCGTGCCGTCAGCTGGTCTAGCTCGGTGTCCAGTTGCTCCTGGCTCGGCTGCTGCAGGTCACTGGCGTCCTTGGACAGAACCGTGTTCGTCATCGCTTCCAGCCATATCGCTAGACGATCCCAAGGGACAGCGGGACTGGATGAACGGGACATGCTGGCTCGCTGTGGACGAGAGAAACACAACAAACACACACAAAGAGGCCAATGCAAGTTTGTTCTAAGTCTAACGAGCTCTCGTACGGACTATGCCGTCGATAAGGAATTTTGGCTAACTGATGTGGACAGTTAGATGATTAGGCGGGCCGATTTTCGGGTCGGCCTAAAATAGAGATTTTGACAGGCGGTAGCTTTGTGGGTCACCTGGTGACGCCGGCTGCTCGGTTGTCACTCTGTTACTTAGCTTGGGGTCTCTTGGTGAACTGAAAGAAACACAATTACAACAGTCTGAACAGGGAAGATAGGAGCACCGCGAAAACAGAACCTAAAAATGAAACGGTCTGCAATGAAATGAAAATAAGCGTGACTGCTGGAAGTGAAAAAAAAAAAATTATTAAAGGGGCTTAAGTCTGCTACCTTTCGTAAGAGTTCCTGATAGGACCTACAGCATGTGTGTCTATCGGGGTAGGAAACCTATGAAGAGGGTGTGGCTTAGAGAGGAAAGGTGGGCCAAGCCCTTAGAATGTACTTGAGGAAATATTTAATATTCAGCTTTTAACAAATAAGTGAATGGGTTTTATCACAGTTTGTTTACCGGGGCTAGTTTGGGTCACTTCGGTGGAAACCGGCGACGCGGTTAGCCTCCCTGGCGTTTCCAAACACGCAACTGCAGTGTCCCTCGGCCCTTCGTTACTCTTAGTCGCGTTGCGCCCGCTCAAACAGCTTATGACTTTAAACACAACCTGGCAAACCAGGATGCCAACCGCCAGATAACACAACAAAATTGGGGACGTTCCCCAGAACCCTCCTTTTCAAGAGTGGCCCCCTTTTAGGCCCCGGTTTAGGTACTGGTCTCAGAAATTGCCTGGTGTGTTTCGTCTGGACTGGTTGACTACCTTTGGAGTGCCAAATTGCTGGTGTCGCCACTGCGTGCCGCAACGACGGTTAGAGCAAAAAGGAACCGATGTTCACCCGCAGCCAGTGCTGGTTACACCTGTCGGGCCACAGCTCGCGGAGACCAACCAGAGATGGTCCCAATTCACCACGGGTCCTTGGGGGTCCTACAATAAATACGCAAAACAGGTGAAAGTCTAAAATGAATTAAGGCTTCCTGGCTTGGGTAATTTATGGTTGTAGGCAAAAGGGAAGTGGAAAATTAGATATAAAACAAAATTTGAAAAATGCAAAGGTTTTTATCACCTAGTGATAAAACAAGGGAAATTTTGATACTGTTGGTAATTATCAAAATGACCCTAACCCAAATGAGAGAAAGAGAGAAAAGAGAAGAAGAATTAAGCCAGAGAAAAAAAACTTTTTTTTTTTTTTTAATAAAAAAAAAAATCAATAAAAGTTATCAAAAAAAAAAAATTTAGATGATCAACTTAATTCAAATTAAATTCAAAACGAGTTTAAATTAAATTTAAGTAAGCCTGTAAAAAGAATGTAAATAAAAGAAAGCCAATCAAAATGATATCCTATACTGTTTAGCTTATTCAAATTAAATTCAAAACAAGTTTAAATTAAAATGAGATAAGCCTGTAAGGACAAATAAAAGAAGAACAAGGCAAAACAATACCCCTATAGCGTAATTAGAAAGGAAAAGCAGGAATAATGCACTTCGCACAGCGTTGAAAGGTAAAGAGAGAGTGAGAGGGAGCAGTACGCTGACTCAGCAGGGTACGCCCACACGGTGGCGTCCTTCCTTTCACGTGGACTGTCAGTAACTGGAACCTGATTTCAATTTAAGTTAGGGAAAGTCGTTTTTCCTTCTAAACTTCAAATTCAAATAAGTGTGTTTAATCAGCGAGAAAAGAGACTTGACCGTTGCCTAATGGCAGTAAAATTGTCTATCAGTAAACAAATTACGTGCTCGACTTAGGACGGAAGTTAAGTTTATGACAAAGTTAACTAGCGGAGAGTAGAACTATCCGACACTATCCACGAGATGGCGCAGTCGAGTCCCGCTCGGACTAGAGTTAGTTAGGCGGAATGCTCACCAGATGGCGATGTTGCGCCCCGCTCGGGATGAAGTTATGGTGATGTGTTATTCGCGAGCTGTTAAACATTTAAGAGTCTCCCTCTAGTGTCGAGCAAGCGGAGTTACAACACCTTACGTAATTTAGAACAAAAATCGAGATGACGTCACTCACCAGATTTTGCAAAAATCAAAATTTTTCGGATCACTGCGGATCTTTTTGTGCTGCGCTGGCACGAACTAATGTGGATACAGGACTTTTCGTCTGTTTACTTCACATTAAAAAGAACTCCAATAGACATTTATCAAACTTAGCTGACCGTTTATTCAGCGTTTATGAGTCAAATGTTTTAGGTTTTACAAATGAGTAGCTAGTTCACTGGTTTAACCAGGAGTTTACCGTTTTCTCTAACGATATAATATGATCATGATTAGGCCTTTATTGAAACAAAGGAATCTCGCTCGATTTCAATCTTCCGGCTGACGGGAGCTTTCGTCTTCCCAGAGCAGACGGGTTTAGAACAATATTAAGATTGTACGGACTATACAGAGGTTTCGTGATCTCTGCCGGACGTTTAATATTGCGACTTTAGTGTAGTCTATACTTTCAATAATATAGGCTAACTATTTAAACATGTTTTAGCATCTGTTTATACTTGAGCTGAGCTCGGCTTGTGCCGGTCAGTTAGTGAGTTGATTCGCTTTGCGCGATTTCTCACAATTCAAAAACCGCGCGTGCGTGATATTAATACCCAAAAATACACATGAATATGAATATTGCTCACAAACCCAAAAGTTTGAAACTGCCCGCATTCTCCACCACTTAATGTAACAACAATCAGTCTCAAATGAGTCTCAAATGAGTCTCGGGGAATATTAGTTCAAATGGACTGGATATTCATGAGTCTATGAATATGATTTGCTTGTTATCTTAAGATATTAACCTTCCCAATAAAGGGAATATTTAATCATGTACACGTAACCTTTATCAATTTAGTTTCAGTTATCTGGCATTTTTGTTTGTCCTGCAAACTAAAACTCAGATTTCCTTATCCTACATCAATAAACGTACTTCCTAGGAAAATTCAGTATCTGATCAGGACAATTAATAGTTCCTATGTTTGTACAGTTTGTATTACTTAAATAATACACAATAAAGCTTAGGTAACGTTAGATCTTGCGCTTCATTGACTTTTGAGTTTGTGAGCAAATAACAGATTCAATCTTCAATGCAATTATTGGATTTTAATAAAACAGACTAAAGAATACAAAAACTACAATTTCACACGGAGTAAATATGCATATATATATATAGAGTAAACAAAACACATAAGGTACCAACGAAATAAATCAAATTAACGAATAATATGAGGGGAGAGAGAGAAAGAATGAGAGAATGAATCAGGGAGCGAGTGAGAGAGAGAGAGAGTGTGAGAGAGAGAGAGATAGAGTGACAATTTTCAATTCAGTTCCTTTCCAAAGAGACCCCCAAGTATGTATTAAAATATTCGCAGGAATATTCTAGACAACTTTTAAACAGCAGTTTCAATCGTGAGATGAAATACTTGCTTAAATCTGGCTCTCAGAGGTGTGTGTGCTGATTTCAAATTGTCCTGCAGTTTCCCGGAGTTCCTTCCTGACGCAGGTGTTGCGCAATTTCGGCCGCTCACATGAATGTAACACTTTACCGAAAGGTGACTGAACTCAGACGGAAATAAAGAAAAGCCTAAGATGAAAACGAAGTTTTCAGAAAATAAAACGAAGAAGCTCCTTGGCGGAGTTTTCTCGTGAAGATGTGTAGATTCTTCTCTTTGGCGGAGTGCAAAGAATAACGGCAGAGGCTTGGCCTTAAGGGCCAGCTGGGTTACACCTATTTCTCATGGCTGGGGCCAATCGTTGTTCAGAAACGGAGGCGGGAAAGACGTTCTTTGTTTGAATCGTCCCACCCTCCTTACATAATTTATAGCGATGTCCAAATTGAGCATTTATTCTCAGAAAGATGGTATTTCTGAAATAATGCGTATTTTTGTGATTTGTCGTCCGAGATTCGACGCCGTCGGGTTTTTACCATTCTACAGACACCACAAACTACAATTTTGCGAGTCTGGAACACAGAGATAATGGATTGTTTGTAATTATGGGCATATAGAGTTTGGGTTCTCATCCTGCACACCTCAGAGCTACATGTACATACATTTAACCACAAAAGCAATACATTTCATACATTTAAAAGCTAGTTTTCAGTGAGAAAAGTCCGTGAATTAGCTCATGTGTGTGTGTGTCTTGGTATGTGTGTGTGTGTGTACGCGCAGACATTCCTGTTGTGCTGTGTTCCCCTCCTCCCCTTGGGTGAGGAGAGCGTTCTGGGGGCTTTGAAGCTCGGTTATCAAGATCTTGGGGTGTCTGTCTTATGCTGCGTGGTCATAAAGGTGTCAAGAGACACTCAGAATCCGGCCACGGCGGAGCCATGGCGGTAATTTGGGGTTCTTGTAAGTCTTGATTTACATATCTGAGTTCAGAGGGTGGCAGCACGAAGGAATGTGGATTTTTTTTTAAAGAGAAATAGAATCATGATTCTGGCCCATTCGTTACACTCCTCAAGGTGGTACATTGCTGAAGGGGAGGGAAGTCCACCCCGACCTGTGACATTATTTTGCATCATTGAAGTACCATTGTATTTGTTCATATTTTGAATATTAATGTTTGTATGTTTTTCATAAATAAATATGAATTTCATAATTAAAATTCAGTTGACTCCTTCACTTTTTGCTGTATTATTTGATTGATTTGGGAGATTTTAATATAATACCAGTATATTTGTATGAGCTGAACACAATGGTAAACAAAGGAAATAATTTATAAGAACAAATTGTGTTGCAGTGAAAGAAACTTAGAGTTTTTTACTTTTCAATGAAATAATTTACCATGTGAAAAACTAGTACACTTTATCTAGTACAGTAAAGGATTTACCTTATTACAGAAATAATTTATTTAAAATATATATAATTACGTTGTTGTGTATATTGAAAAGAGTGGACCAAGCACCGAAACCTGAGGTACCCCAGTGTTTAGCTGATGTGACTGAAACACTCCTCCCCTCCAAATTACTAGGATCTACCCATGAAGTAGAACTCAAACCAGCGAGGTACAGATTCTGTGAGGTCTAATGAAACCATTCAAAGGGCAGCGTGCTGTGATAGTTTTGCTTTTCTAAAAGGTTTGCTAGGCATTTTAATGACCTTTTACTGCCCACAGTAAAATGTTGTGTTTTATTCAGCAGTAAAACTTTCTATCAGCCTTTTGGTCAGGTTTCAAACAGAGCATAGATTTTTGACATCTTTATGAATGACAGCTGTATGAATACCAGACTGAAGGAAAAACACAGGGACTCTTATTGATTGATGGATCAGATCAGCTTCAGAAAAGGGCAGCCTCAGTTGTTTGAGCATTCCTACCACATACACATACAAACATAGAAGAGATTTGCTCATGATTCCAACTTTTTACAAAATTAGGAAGTGTGAGGGATTTAATGATTCAATTAAAATAAATAATTTCTTTTTTCTTTTTAATCAGCATATTTTTGGTTGCTATCCTTAATTATACAATAAGAACCATATCACACTGAAGAGAACTCTGGGAATAGTGATACAGTTGTCTGTGTGGGTGGGTGGGGGGTGATCTGGGGCATAGGCTACTTTTTAAAATCTGGCTTTACAGGCCAATTTTCACCTTTTCTATTAATTGCTAAATCATTCATTTTCACAAACACATCAATCACCATGACTGTTTTTCAACATAGATTATTGAGCAGCACATCAGCATATTAGAATGATTTCTGAATGTAACACTGAAGTCTGGAGTAATAAACCAGTTCCCTCATTCAAATTAATTGCTTTGTTTTGTCCACATTGTCCACAGTAAGTCGCTTTGGATAAAAGCTTCTGCTAAATTAATAAATGTAATGCCAGCCATTGGCACATACAGCTAAAGTTAATTTTGGAGCATGTGTGTATTTAACAGCTGTGTGAGAGTGTTAGCTGCCCTTCTATCAGCAGTCGTTTGCCCCCCTGCTGGTGACTGTGGCATCAGGGTTCACAGGGCAGGACTGAAGGTTTCCACAACAATCTGTTCTCTTTCAAACACACACACACACACACACACACACAAGTCCTTGTGTGCCATATGGATGCAGAGCTGCTAATTTCATATCCTGAGATGAATGTGGATGAAAGACGAGATAAACCAGAACCTGTTGAGAGTCATTCTAGGGCTGGTGAGAGGTTATGATGCCCTTGACCCGTAAATTGTGTTTTTGTTTAGAGAAACCTGAACGGTGTTTCACATGAAATGAAGACTGTACTCATAATAGTTTTCTATAAAAAAGTGTTTTAATTATGTATGTCGCGGATCACCTGCTCACTGCCACGTGACTAAACATTCGGAGAGGATCCTCACGCTCATCGCCTGCTGATTTTGTCTAAAGTGAAAATTAGACCATGGAACAACCTCAGGGCAACGTTGTGCAATAATGGGTACTTTTCAAGGTTGTCTTTGCTAACAATGTGTTTGGACGTTATCACATATTAGTGCACAATATAAGCTCTAAATATAGTTGTATTTATTTTAGTGCTGGGCAACGATTGATCGCTAAAATTGCATACTTTCTGTAGGTGAAAAACAGTAGGCTATGTGACAAAATTAGTAGGCTACTGGTATGTCCAAATTCACGGTTCTCTTAAAAGAGTACCCAGATGATCTATTACTTCTGGTGAGATTCTGAAGTGTGCATATGATGGACACTTTACTATCCCATGAGGCCACAGGAGAGGATTTGTGAAGCAAAGCAACTGACTGTTGGTAGGTCACATGATAATGACAATATATATAATGTATGTCCGGATTACATTCATACTACACACATTCATACTATATAGAATGTAAAATTTTAGTGGTCGCTATGTAATTATTATTTTAAAAAATGTGAAAAAATAGCAAATGCATTTGCGCCCTTTTGTGCACCCATGGGCGTGCAGGTCGGAAAACAAGGTGTGTTTTGGCGCATTGCTATTTTGAGGCAACAGAAATAGACTGTGCCATTGACTTTAGACCAGGTTTCAGTTGGTCAATGGCGCAGTCTATTTCTGTTACCTGTTGTTCTGTTGTACGCAATTATTATTATTTTTTGTTATTTAAAGAGCGCGTTAGCAATGTGTGCCTACAGGCAGGTCCACAACACGCGTACACTCTGCTTATTAAACACATTAGACACACAGCAGCACACAAACATGCCAAATATTTAAAATAAAAGGATTACAATGTAAAATATTATTATTGTGTACATAAAGATATGGTGGAATCCGACTTGTCCCGTAGATGGTCTGCTTGCACACTTTTACCTCAGACACAAGCAGTTCCGTTTGCGCTCTGGAGACGCGTTCGGTCTTTCCACTATTAAATTCCATCATGTAAATAGCGAATCCGCCTAGCGAGAGCGTAACTGGCATTTAAAGGGAATGGGAGATGAGACTCTGATTGGTTTAACGCACGTAAATCCCAAAACACACCTATTACTCATTAAGAGAATAGGGACAACCCTTTTAGATCATGAGCCTTGTGCACCGACCATTTCTCCCGTCGTTAAACTAGCAAAAGTGGATTCGGACACGCCCTAAGTGAATTTGCGCCCTGCGATTTAGACCATGTTCGTAGATCGTTAAAATAGGGCCCTAAGTGTATAATATGTTATTTTATTAAATTGTAGGGCTTTTTTGGAGAGCTTGGTTAATCAAGTCAATAAGATACAACTAAAACTCTTCCTTTTTATTATACATATGTCATTAAAATGTCCACAGATGTAGAAAACTTTTTAAAAACATTAGGTTGCTGACCTAACCCCGGTTCTCTGATAACATGAAGTGAGATATCTCACCTATGGGAATGCCTCTGGCGTGACCGATCGCCAATGACACCACGTCTGCCAAATGTGGCAGACCAATCGCTGCAGCGATCAGGGAGTCCCGCCTCCCTGAATATAAACCGCAGCCACTTGCCATTTCGTCATTCTCTGCATATCTCTTCTCCGTGCGGGACAGGCAAGGAGGGCAATGTTGTGAGATACCTCACTTCATGTTATCAGAGAACCAGGGTTACGTCAGTAACCGAACGTTCTCTTTCTAACATTTGTTCGGTATCTCACTTATGGGATATATAACTCTTGTATTGCCGAAATGCTGACGAAGCAGACAAATGAAAGAGTGGGTAATATGATCTGAATCACCGCTCCAAACAGAGTACGACAGAGTACAGAGTATGAACTGGACATAAACCTCTCCTCCTCTGGAGATGAAAAGGGTGGTGGGTGAAAAGCTAGCAGGTCCACAGATTTAACTGCACCCACGTGATCACACTCTTTAGTTACAAACGCCGGCTTAGTTCTAAAAGTAACTTTCTGACCACCCGGAGTGAACATCACACACGGGTGAACTGATAAAGCATGTAGTTCACTCACCCTTTTTGCTGAAGTGAGAGCAAGTGACAAAGCCATCTTTAAAGCAAGCAGCTTCAAGGCAATGTTATCAATGGGTTCGGAAGGGGCTTTAGAAAGCGCGTTCAGAACCACGGACAAGTCCAATGGTGGGACCAGCAACTTTATCACTGAGTATAGCCTACGTGCTCCTCTTATAAATCTACAGACGAGAGGGTGTTGGCCAATAGCACCCGAGTCAAGACCAATATGATATGCTGAGATAGCGGACAGGTAAACCTTAACCGTAGAAAAGGCTCTGCTCTTATCTAGAAGGTCCTGCAGGAATCACAGCACATCCGAAATTGAGCACAAGAAAGGAACGATGCTCATTTCTGCGCACCATCCCTCAATCACCATCCATTTGATATTATATAAATAACGTGTTTTTGAATTGTCTCAATCACTTCCGGAAGCAACCCGACTGCATTTAGATTCAGCCTCTCATGGGCCAGGCCCAGAGAGCTATCTTCTGAGGGGAGGGGTGGAAAAGTTGCCCCTGTGATTGTGAGAGGAGGTCCACTGGTAATGGCCACGGCTGGTCGTAAAGTAGTTGCTCAATCTTCGCCACCCACAGTTTTCCCGGCCAGTATGGCGCAATAAGAATCATTACATGTCTGAATTTGTGAACCCTCCATAATGTCGGCTGGATCAGGAAAGCGTAAAGAAATATGTCTGGCCACTCGTGGGCTAGCGCATCCACACCCAATGGTGCATCGTCGCCAGCCAGAGAGAAGAACAGGGGACAATGCGCATTTTCACGAGATGCGAAGAGACCAAATCTCTGCCACACCATGAGGATCACTTGGGGCAGGAGTCTCCACTCCCCGTACAGAGGATTTCCTCTGGACAGTAGATCTGTCCCCCTGTTCATTATTCCTGGAACATGTGTTGGGCGTAATGACTGGAGGGTTCTGCTGCTCCACATAATCAGTTCTTTTGCCAGCATGTGAAGCTTGTGAGAACACATTTCTCCCTGACGATTTATGTAGGCTATCACCGTTGTATTGTCTGTCCTGACCAATACATGATGATTTTTGAGAAAATGCACAACATGTCTCAGAGCTAGAGCTTTTCTCACCTCAAACACTGACCCTCAGCCCGTGAGAGATGCATCCATCATCACCACTTTCCTCAATATGATACGGCCCTGTAGATGTGCACAAAACAGAGGAGTCGTTCGGTAGCTTTTATGACGAACCAACTTTTAATGTCACACACCGAAGCCTCTCAAACAACTGCCTCGTCTCCGCCCCCCGACCCTATTATTAGTAATATGCTGCACCCGTAAATATAAGAATAGGTGCGACCCCACATATTCTACAGGCCCAGAGGGCATCCTGTTCTGATGATGGAGAGCGCTCGTGCATTCTGGTGAGACGCGCACTCTCCGGCTGAGATGGCTCTTGGTGTGAATACCCTGTGACACTGTCCAGTTCTGAAAATCCCTCAATCGCAGTAGTCCTAGGAGAACCACTGACACTGTTGAGGCCATCAGACCTAGTAGCCGAAGACACATCCTAAAAGAGACTGATCTCCCTCGTTAGAAAAGGGAGAGACAGCTGTGAATCATCTTGATGCGTATGTCACAGGTCGGGGTGGACTTCCCTCCCCTTCAGCAACGTACCACCTCGAGGAGTTACCCAGAGACACCAAGGAACAGACAAGGTAATGATCAAAAACGTTTATTTTTATTTACTTAAAACAAGTCCAATCTCCTTTTCTATCCAGCAGGTGGCGTGGGTAGTTCACCCTTCAGTTCCTCTCGACCAGAAGTACGTGATGGAGCAATCGCTGTTAAAGCTTCGCACAGTGGTTCCTCTTCGGCTGGAGGTAAGTAATGGAGGGTAAGTAGTGGCTCAGGCACTGGCGGGGGTTTGCACAGCAACTCCTCTTCGGCTGGAGGTAAGTAATGGACGGTAAGTAATGGGTCAGGCACGGGCGGGGGTCTGCACAGCAGCACCTCTTCGGCTGGAGGTAAGTAATGGAAGGTAAGTAATGGCTCAGGCACGGGCGGGGGTCTGCACAGCAGCTCCTCTTTGGCTGGAGGTAAGTAATGGAAGGTAAGTAATGGCTCAGGCACTGGCGGGGGTTTGCACAGCAACTCCTCTTCGGCTGGAGGTAAGTAATGGACGGTAAGTAATGGCTCAGGCACGGGCGGGGGTCTGCACAGCAACTCCTCTTCGGCTGGAGGTAAGTAATGGCTCAGGCACTGGCGGGGGTCTGCACAGCAACTCCTCTTCGGCTGGAGGTAAGTAATGGAAGGTAGGTAATGGCTCAGACACGGACGGGGGCTTGCACAGCAACTCCTCTTCGGCTGGAGGTAAGTAATGAAGGGTAAGTAATGGCACAGGCACTGGCGGGGGTTTGCACAGCAACTCCTCTTCGGCTGGAGGTAAGTAATGGACGGTAAGTAATGGCTCAGGCACGGGCGGGGGTCTGCACAGCAGCTCCTCTTCGGCTGGAGGTGAGTATTGAAGCAAGCGTTAGTGGGAAACTGACAGCAAAGACAGGGGATTACTCATCTCACAGGACAGCATCAATTTGTTTTGAGTGTCGCCTCTCTTTGGGATAGCGGGGAGGGTCGGGAAGGGAATCGTCAGCCGTGCTCCAGTACTCCGTCACGGATGGTCCCCCGAGGAACTCTTTCGCTCCCTCCACAACAGTCAGGCCACAGCACCAATCAGTCTCTTCCCCTCAGAACAGTAATGGCTACTGACGCCAGCAGGGCAATCCTCCGAGCCACAGTAACAGTGTTCGATGGCAGGAGGGGATAGGTTCTCTATGTGCACAGAATGATCATAGTGAATCGAAGACTTAACATTCAGCCACTGTATCTTCTTACCACAGGACAGCGAGGGCAGGGTTTCGAGGGCAGCGAGCAGACTCCCTGTGTTCACGCAGCCCCAAAGTGTGTACCAGCTTCAGTCGTCAACAATTGGGCTCTCTCTCCACAGGACAGCAACAACAGCATTTAATAGCAACGGGCAGTTTTCTCTATGTTCACAAAGCAAACGTGATGAATAACAGACTGAACATCCAGCAACTGAATCTTCTTACCACAGAGCAGCGATGACAGCATTCGATGGCAGAGAACAATTTCTCACAGAGCAACGATGGCAGTCTTCAAGGGCAGAGGGCAGTCTCTCTATGTTCGCAGACCCCAAGAAGTGTATACAGGTTTCAGTCGTCAACAGCTGGGCTTTCACTCCACAGGACAGCAACAACAGCATTTAATAGCAAGAGGCAGTTTTCTATGTTCACAGAGCAAACGTGATGAATAACAGACTGAACATCCAGCAGCTGAATCTTCTTACCACAGTACAGCGATGTCAGCATTCAACGGCAGCGAGCAGTTTCTCATAAATCCTCTTCCACTTGGACAGGACAAAGTTGCATTCCTGCACAGCGTATACTCAATACACAACAGTTAGTAAATTCCAGTTCGGCCTTCGGAGCCTACGAAGAGACGACTGAGAGCAGGCAGACATAAAACTTCAGTTTCCACACTAGTGCATAATTCAGTCACTTCAAATGATCACACGTGTTCACTTCACAATAGGCACTGCAACTCACATCAACTCACAGTGAATAAGGTCTCTTATCGTAGCCCCCAGTCGACTCGCTCCGCTCCACTGGCAAACCGTGTATCCAAACTGTATATATGGTTGGCGTTAGAGTCTCAACTGGCATTAAAAAGTTCAGAACAGAACTCACCGGACGCCGGGGGGTTTCACCACATCATAGCATTTTCTTCCTAGTAGGGAGTTCTTTCCCGATCTGTCCTCTTATCGTCCGATACAACCAGTAGATCAACCGCAACGGATTGCCTCCAGCCTGAGTTCGCCCAAAAGTCCTCTTGCCCAAACCTCCAGCACAAAGCGCAGACTTCGCTGTCACGTTTCACAAAAAGAGCACTCTCCCCCTGCCCATCAACCGGATCCTTTTATAATCCCCCTCGTGGCTCAATCTCTGCTCCTCGCCCAGCTGTCACTCGTTTTCCCAATCAGCAAGCTCCGTCAGGTTGTTTACACAGGAAGAACCCGGAACTGTTCCGGTGTTACATTGAACTGAGTCCCTCTGGAAACAAACATAGAGGGGCAGTTCCACTTGATCGTCACCCTGTGACACGTACCTCTGATGGGAAAGCTTGAAACATCACTGAATCCAACCTTAGACTCAAGTAGTCTATATCCTGTGAAGGAGTTAGACAACTCTTCGTCTGGTTTATTTTGAATCCTAATCTTTCCTGATGCGTCACTAGTGTGTCCGTATCACTCTCTGCTTGCCACGGGCACGGTGCGCAGATTAGCAGATCGTCCAGATAGGATAAAACTCTGACCCCTGCATTCCTTAACGTGTCAGAGCCCCTTCCACACTGCATTGCTGAAAGGTCGGGGAGCTAGAGCAAGGCCAAATGGTATTCTTGTATACTTGTATGCTGTGCCCTGAAACACGAACCTCAGATATTTTCTGTGAGCAGGAAAAGTATCTATGTGAAAATATGAGTCCTGGAGATCCACTGAGGTGAACCAATCTCTTTGACGAATGTTTTGACACAAAGTTCTAAGAAAAAGCTTTTTTAATTTTTATTTTATGAGGTTTGTTGAGGACCCGTTAATCCAAAATGGGACGGAGACCTCGCCCTCTTTTGGTAATCACAAAATAACGGGAGAAATAGCCCTTGTGGCTTTTTTTCCGTTGGAATCACTCTTATCACTCCTTTTACAGCGAATTGAAGTCTGTAACCTCTCTCTAAAACCCAGGGATGAACTGCGCACTGCAAGTGGGCCTTTCCCGACTTTGCACACCAGCGGTGCTGCAGCACCTTCTAGTGGTGAAGGAGGGGAATACTGCTCTGGTGAAGGAGTTAAATTCGTCTTTATTTGTGATTGTCTTAATCTTTTGTGGGGTTTTTTTTTCTTTTTTTTATTCCACTCTGCGCCCTCTGCCCTTGGCCTGGATGCATCAGAAAAAACATTCTTTTTGATGGGAAGCTTGTGAACTTTTGTCCTTGTTCCCTCAGAACAAACCTTGTAAGTGGAGGGAGGGACAAATCTCTGGGGGCACCTGCATAACATGGGTCGTACACACGCACACATTGGACTTTGAACTGTCCACATGAACCTGTTTTTACACTTAAATTCCTTATTTTACCCGCGGGAGGGAGAGAGAAATCGTTCTAAAGGGATGGGACAGATAAACTCTGAGTCCTGTCTCCAAACCCTTGATGACTAAACCAGGACTCAGGTCGACAGCCTCTTCTTGTTCCCCTTAGTGGTAGCCGACCGGTGTTTCGCTGCTGCAGCCGCGAAAGAATATTTCGGTTTCACAACACCGGTCCTTGGATGTGGTGCGCGTTTCCCTGCTGTTGTGGTGGAGCGGGATGGGAAGGCTGATGGTTTGAATGTCCCCCTCTCCCTGAGAGTCTGAAATTCGGTCAGCTCGGGTGATAAGGTCGAGCTGCCGGCTTTCTAGGGAGGCAGACCTCGAATGCTTTTCCTCTTTTTTCGCAGGTCACATGGCGCCGAACATGGCCTTTGGATCAATCGGGCCATCCGAAATCTCCACTTTCTCTTGGTCAGAGAGTCCTGACAAGCCCAGCCACAGCGATCTCTCTCCCACGACCGCTAAGCCCATACTCTGTCCGCAACTCTGAACTGCTCCGCGAGACGTGCGCAGGTTTAAATCTGCGATGACGCATATCTCCTCCAAGAGCGCTGATTAGGGAGATCCGGAGTCCAGCTGACGGCCCATCTCATCTAATAACTCTGCTTGATAGGCAGTAAGGCAGCAAGGCTCCGGTTGAAGAGAGACCTTCCCTATGGCCCGGGTGCAGATGATTTGCCACAGATGATTATACAGGGGGGAGGATCTGCCATCTCCAAATCCTCCATTCCCTGGACGTCCTAACCTCAAGAAGCCCTTAACGGGTAACCGGTGAGAAAATGTCTCGCTGGAGTGAGAAGTGACAGAAGTATCTTTACATCATACAGGTCTCTTTCAGCCCCTTGTCCTGCCGTTTGGGGTGGCTCCTTTTCCTTCTTTTTGGTGCGTGGTGAGCGTCCCAAAAACATGGAAAATAACTGCACACTTGCCTTGAGACGTTAGTTATCTCACTCTAATCACTCTAAAAGTCACTTAACAACTTAAGGAACTATTGCGTTAGTGACGTTAATATGAGGCTCCGTCAGTAAACTGTTAAGCAAATAATTCCCTAAATCTGCTGTGGACAGCTTCCGAAAATCTTGCACGGGGAAACGACAGAAACGACAGATGGCTGCAGTTTCTATTCAGGGAGGCGGGACGTTTGGCAGACGTGATGTCATTGGTGCTTCCGCGATCGGTCACGCCAGAGGCACTCCCATAGGTGAGATACCGAACGAATGTTAGAAAGAGAACCATGTAGACACTGGTTCATGGGCTCACACAAAAAGAGATCATCGCCCCCTCTAGCAGCGAACAATTGACATTTCACTATAGCTCTATCAGCGGAGACAACAAAAGCATCAGTACCTGAAGCAGAAAAGCTCCAGAGACAGAAAAGAAAACAGAAAAGATGGGGTTAAAGCAAAAAACGAGGGTCCTACGGCAAACACAAAGTGGAAAGGTTTGATGATAGGGACGCCCAAGATGTTCCTCTGTACGAGAGATAATTCTAGTGTAGACCTGTGTGATTTACATAAAACGGCTGTTTAGGAAATCGTTTGAAACAAATTCTTTGCAAAATGATTTACCACTGATTGTCAAAACAGTTTATGAATGTGCTTGTTGTTTATCAGACTGGGCTTGGTAAACTTAAGCAATTAAATAATATTCTTCTTTTTGTATTATACAAGCACAAGTATTACAATTATTTAAATTACTAAAAAATTAACCTAAATTATAAAACTTGCCCGATATTAGTTAACTCGTTCGTGGGATTTAGCGGAGGGTTGAAGCTTCATCGCCCATCAAAAAATAATTTAAAAAAAGTAGTCATAATTATGACATGCTTATTATGAGGGAAAACAGCCAAAATTATGTTGAAAGTTGAAATTATGTTATAAATGAGTTATGCATATTATTAATTACATTATGAATTTGTTCAAATTATTAATCGAAATGATGACATACTAAATCAAAATTACGAGATTAAAAATGTAAAATTATGACTTACAATAATCAGAATTTCGACTTTCGTCCTTTTTTCACCTCCTAATTATGCGTTTTATGTCATATTTTTTTTCATGTCATAATTATGATTTACAAAAGCATGATTTTTTAATTGTGGTGGTAATGGCCTTCCATATGTTTATTCCCTGTGTGTAAGATTTAAAGGATGAGAGAGACTGATAGCAGGTGTGTGAAAGGACTAATTGATGAGGTGTTCAGCGAGACAGAGTAGGTGGATGTGTTGTGCGTTTCTGAACATATTTATGTGATGTGTTTGATCTTTATGCATATGTGTATTACAGGCATGCATTCCTGCAGAAGATGAAGTGTGTGTGTTCCATTGTGATGTGGTCGATGGTGCACAGATGGCAACTTGGATCCAACCGGGGAGGATTGCTGCTGTTGCCAGGTGAGCGGTGTCACAAGGGCGAAGGTCATAAAACTGTACACACACACAAGTTTCGCCAAGGTGAGAAAACCATCTGCCCAGTTTGGTTTCAGTAAACCCACGCTCACCCTAACCAGCATGCTTCTAGGACACACACATTTTCGTGACTCTCTAAAATGCCCTCAAAGTGTGGTTTTGTCAGATTTCGCTCAAATTGGTCCTCAAAGTATAGTTAAACAAGTACACATTCTCAGAATGTTACAGTGTTGCAGGTTGACTCTTTTTCTTGTCTTTATGTGATCGAACAGCGCCATTTAGTGGTCAGTAAGTGTAAGAATGTGAAGTGATAGTTATTTGCTCACTGTAGTTATTATAAGGGCTCTAAGCACCACAGCATGTTTGTGATTTTCTTCTTCATTATTTGTCCTGGACATTAGATACGGTTATTCCCAGATATCTCACATTTAGTAGGATAGTCCCAAATCCCAATTGAGATGTGGGAATTGGGATTGCCCTTACAAAAAATAAGTTTGTTCAAGTGTACTATTAATATACTATTTTACTTACTTTTAAACAAAATAAGAAAGTATACTTTCAGTCTACTTATGTACTTCTCAGAAATATACCTTATGCACTTCTCAGAAATACACTTAAAAAGTATGTATGCTTGACAAAACTGACAGAAAAGCAAATTTTGCCTATACTTGTACTTTTGATCACAATATACTTAAAATTATAATTATTTATTTAAGTATACTTCTGAAAGAGTACAGAATCTCTGCATCAAAACACAGGCAAAGAAGAAGCAGAAACAAGCGACAAAGGCATTGCTTAAGCACATTTAAAATATCATCAAACATTAAAACACATCTCAAACTGCATAAAATTACCCAATGAAATGTTGACCCAGGAAGAGGTAACGACCGTGAAGCTCGAGTTTGATGGATGCGATCTACTCCATAGATATGTATACGTTTTATATATATATTAGGGCTGGGGGAATTAACACGTTAATTTTTGCGATTAATTTTAGATGATTAACGCATTAAAAAAAAATAACGCAATTGACGCAGCACTTTTTTTGCCTCATTTAAATGACTTCCTGTTGCGGCTGCTATTGCGAGTGTGCTGAACCAATGGGGCGGTTCTGCGAAAAGAGGAGGCGTGTTTCGGCGCAAACGTTCCTGGTGCTATTTTGCAGTTTGAGAAAACAATTCCGCCACTGACCAGGAAAAACCTAGTCTAAAGACAGTGGCGCGTTGCACATTAGTCATATGCTATTTTAAGGGCGCATGCTTGGTCATTATGTAGCGTGTGAACAACGCGCATACACTTTGATTCTCTAATCTAAACAGACGCAGCAGTTTTCATTTTTGCAAATCATACATTATTACAAGGAAACGTATTAACACACGAGGGAAATCATTGTTGTGTCCATGAAGATAGGCATAAATCTAGCTTACACATTTACCCAAATTATTAAGGCTAATTGTAGTAATGACGGATCAAACCTGTTTGCCCAATAGTGGCAAGACACATAGGTATATAAGGACACCTGACAAAGTGGGTTGTCCGTCAAGAACCAGGAAAAAAAATTCTGAAGACTGCGAAATCACCTTTACCATCATGTAAGTTCATTAAAAACCTTACTCTTCAACTTACCAGTTAAGTTGCACTTACTCATAATTTTTCTATTGCACAGTGAGATGGAGTACGTCTTGGGACAGAGAATTAGACGCCGGACGGAGAGGGTCTACCGGCCCAGACAGACCTATCTCTCCCTCAGTGAGGAGGAATGCAGGCGTAAGCTACGCCTGACCCGTCAGGCTGTGACATCCTGCCATCTCCTGGCAGATGAGCTGAGGACTGATGTACCCTGTCCCGTTAAAGCGGCAATCCGTTAAAGACATGGCTGATGACACCATTTTTTTATGCCAGCAACAATGAATGAAATGCTGTTTAATCGAAAACACACACACAAACATGCTGTGTAATTGAACGAACATTCGGTATACTGAAAATGCTTCAGGTGTTTGGATAGGTCAGGAGGCACTTTACAGTTCAGTCCTCAAAAAGTTGCAGCATTCTTTGTGGCTTGTTGTGTTTTACCCAACATTTCCATTAATCATGGATGTGTTTTTGATATTGATGAGGAAATATTAGAGGACTTAAAGGTGCCTTGTGTAATTGTCTGGCAAAAAAAAATCAAGTCATACTCCACATTCCATACCAGATGGGGGCAGTATACCTCACATATCAAAATATGTGATGTAGGATATGGTATTTTATAAATCACACACTATAAATATGATAAAGAAGCAGAAACAGATAGTTGCAGTAAAGTAAGATATTTTAATAAGTTGAAGAAACAATAATGATTTGTGACACCACACACACACTCGATTTGCGCATCGCCATCATGTGTGTATTACAGGTAACGTTATTACATTGCTTCCTGATATCACGTGCACAAACACAAATAACCTATATTTATATATATATATATATATACTACAGGGCCGTTGAATGATTGTATCTGATAACCGTGAAGCTCTTGTAATTATTACTTTACCCAACCTCTCCATGTCGAGTGATGCAGTAAACATCAGACAGCGCACGTGAACCGATCATCTCTACTATAGTAAAAAAAACACGAACACTGTTGAAAGATACAGTAGGCTACAAATGACCTGTTCGCGCCACAAATTGTTCTCCGTCCTTAGCGACCGAGTCATTGAATGTGAAACAGCCGCTGCTGTCGTCAGCGAGCAGCACTCTTCAGACAACGAGGGCGCGCGCGCCGTGTTGATGCCTCAGTTTCAGTTTCTCGAACCCGCGCAGTGCGGCGGTCAGAACACGGGAGACCATTCTGCCCCTAGCTATGCGTGCGAAAGCATGGGGAGCGATCCCGGGCGTGTCAGAATGGGTGCTGAACGTTGTAAAACAGGGGCTATGCGTTGCAGTTCGCTCGCCGTCCCCCGCGCTTTCAAGCCCGGACCGTGACGAGCGGTCATTTTCTTATCTGATCTGATTTGTGCTTCAGAGCGCGGGTGGTTGTAGGGGTCTCTTGCCAAGGCTTCAGCCATCCTTCCGCTCTTCCCTGAATTGAAATGAAGTAGTGGGCTGTACTTTCCACACGATAGACATCAGGTTCAAGTACGCCCACAAGCCGTGCGAGTTATTCGTGTATTGCAGGTTGGCTGGTAGTTATGTGCCCCGCATACCGCCTCCCATGGCCGAAACTGGTATTACAACACCTGTCGGGCCGTGGCTAGTAATGCTAATGCTAATTAAGGTTGATATCTCTGCAGCACTATAACTTGACATTTTTTTAATGACATCATTGCCCTTATTTCTTCTCATTCTTTTGATGCGTGTAGCTCATTTTTTGGATATTTTTACCTCAATTTTTACACATGGCACCTTTAAGGAGACGTGATGGTGAACTGCATGTGCCGATACCACTTAACCCAAATGCCCCAGCAGCAGCACGAGAGAGGAGAGCATATTTGACAGAAGAGCTTCTGCGTCGTCTATAGTGAGGTAGCAAAGTAATCTCGGTCTAATGTTAGACTACATTGCAAAACTATCACCATGCATTAATAACCTCGTGATTCAGTGAGAGTGAGCCCAAAACATTGGAAAGTATGTCTTTGTGTCATTTCTTTATTTAAATTTGGTCAAAAAGATAAATCAATAGCAAAATGTAACTGATCAACAAAAACAAAAGGAAAATGAAAAGTTGAAAAGATTTAAACAGAAGAACTATAATTATTGTTCCCTCCTCTGATAGGCGCCACGGTGGGATGGACACTTGAGGGTCCGGGGGTCCCAATGCGCGATGTGGTCCTGGTGGAATGGGTGGACGGAGATGGAGTGGGGGGAGGAGGAAGGGACACAACAGGAGGAGGAAGAGGCACGCAGGAGGAGGAAGGGGCACAACAGGAGCAGGTGGTGCGTTTGGAGGCCCACGTTCCATGGCTGCAGACATCCTCTCCAGACTTGAGGGGATGTGCCCCAAGAGGCCGCAGCAACATCACCATCCGGTCAAGACGGCATTTATACTTTGCTGCATCCCGGACAGCTCCCGCTCCATCATGTCAAACCCGGTTTGCTGGAGCTGCAGGAACGGGTGGTCCTCCGGTCTGACGATGCTGCCACGGCGTGTAGTGGGTCTGGATCCTCTGTTCCTTGGTGGTTGCGCTGCTCCCTCCTCAGCTGGCCTGTGCGCACTGATCGCGAGGCTAGGGTCTTTCTGCTAAGCTGTTTGCGAAGCTGCGTTGTTTTTATTTATTGTATGGCTGTGTTACATTTATTTCAAGTCAATTATGATTAAAAATATTTTCATGAGAAATCTTTATGTCTGTGAACTTGATTTGTAAGTGTACCTTGGGGTTGGACAGCTAGTGTATCAGGTTGGGTGCTGATTTCAAAGCCCCCAAATCCCTCAACACTTTCAGTGGTGAGGGTGGACGCAGCGATGTCCTCTGCTGGCGTCAGGTCCTGGGTAGAGGCAGATCCACCTCCAGTTATATGGCGTGTCCGATTGTTGCTAGCAAGCTTGGACTTCCCATGTCTTCTGACATCGTTGTAGCGCTTGCGGCACTGGTGCGATGTCCTGGGGATACACCTGTTTAACCGAGGCTGATTTGGGTGGGTTTCTCCCATCCCCATACAATGTCACTTCTCTGTCTTTCACGGCCCTGACGAGAACGTCGGTCTCCTCGGTTGTGAACCGCTCCTGGCGCGCGCCTGGCAAATCCGCCATAATAATAGCAATCCGCCATGGAACAAGCACACCTGCTTTTAATGTGCATATGTTTTTAAGCAGTAATGTGAATGTATTTATGTCACCAGTGTCAAAGATAAATTTCCACTCTGTGACAAACAGAATGGACAATAAAGTTCAACTCATGGAAGAGAACTGTGACAACATGCCCCATAGGTGGGGTACATTGTAACATGTGAGGGGCACATTGTAACATGACCATATAACAGCTTAAAGCAACACCA
The DNA here is from genome assembly GCA_033366665.1 of Phoxinus dragarum. NCBI lineage: Eukaryota > Metazoa > Chordata > Actinopteri > Cypriniformes > Leuciscidae > Phoxinus > Phoxinus dragarum. The sequence continues at coordinate 36,572 of JARPMJ010005298.1, read as the reverse complement.
AGTAGTTTTTCAACCTTCATAATATATTTCCAAGACCCTTGTGATGGTACATCGACTTACAATAGGTTGAATGACACGTCTGCCATAGCCTGACGGGGTCTGTATCGCTTTTACTGGCACTACGGAACTTCGGGGTTCGGGCAGTAACCCCGAGCACAAAAAGAACTACAATATTCGACTGCTTTACGGCATACCTCACTTCCCCCACCACTTCCTCAAATTCAGACGTGAGAGCCCAAATAGCGTTTGTTTGCCGGCTGGTATAGCGTCTGTATGTTGTTGTCACGGCCGAAGCAGCAACTAAACCGAAGGAGGCAAAGGTTTTGTCGGAGGAGACTAGGAAGAGAAAAAGGGAGAGTTATAAAATCAAAGCCGGACGATGATCAATATTGGTCCAGCGTTCGCTCGCTGGCGTGAGCTAAAGGAAGAGGGGTGCCCGACCGATGCTGACTTGGCCGTCATGATGTCGGGACTAGTAATAGCTACTTGATTAGACGGACAAAATCATATTTTAGGATAACTATTCTAATGTCTGCAGGCTGATAGTCATGTTTGTTAATTTATTTATTTTTCTGGTGAAAGTGTCTAGCCTCAGGCCATAATGCAAATCAATTTTTCAATTTGCAGATTCATCTATGTTTGCTTGATATTAATATTGACGATATATGGCTATTACCTACCACACAAACATTGAATTGAATTGTCCATTATGTAAAACAGTAGCCAGGCTACTATAATGACGCTGGCTTGTAAAGGTGAGCTACGAGATCTTTTGGCTTTTGAAAAAAAAACAAAAAAAACATGAAATTGTATATGACATCCCAGCAAACACAGAACGTTGGCACAACGTACCTGACCTTCTAACAACGTTTTAACAACATGGCCAAAAGGTTGCTTTAACTACGTTGTGTGGTGAAGGTTGTTACAGCGTTGTCACATTGTTGACATTAAACCACCGTTCAGGGCCATTGCGTAAGGTTGTGCCTATGGTCTGGACAACCACTGGACATAATGTACTCGTCACTGCCCTGAAGCGGGAAAATCAGCCTTTTAAATTCCAACCACCTGTTGGGCTGTGTTCTCTCATTCATCATCGAGCAAGGATACGTGAGTACCCTATTGCGTTTAATTTAGCCTACCTCAGCTATCAAACACAACCAACAACTTTAATTTCTAATGTGACTAATGTAGCCTTGCTCGCACTGTTAGTTTTTCATTGATTTGTCCGCTATTTAGTCTCATTCGTTTCTTTACTCCTCTGGATTTGTGGATGTTTCCCCGGTTACCGACCTTTACTGATAGCCCCATTAAATAATAATAAGGATAAACAATATTTAAAAAGTATATAATTATCTAACAAAATTCTAAATGGGGGATATCTATAGGCAAATTATTAGCAGCATATACAAAAAATTGTCAGAGCGTCTCTCAGTGCTGAATGTCGCGTAACAACGTTGCTACAGCCCTGTCGCGTCTTACAATTCTACGTTGTTACAATGTTGTGACTGTGATCACATAGACAGCGACGTTGTCATAGCAGAAATGCAACGTGCCAGAGACGTTGCCACAACGTAAATGTGTTTGCTGGGATGCTGACATATATGCCACTGTACCTGGGATGAAGACATTTCACACGCAACGCTGGCAGTCTGCCCAAGACGTGAGAACTCCTTCTGCAGAGTTCGGGGGTATCGACTTGTCAACAAATGCACGTATATCCCCTGGTGTAACCATGACAGATTTGCGACAGTAGTAGACGACAATACTGTTCCTAACTGTAGGGGGACCCCGAGAGCAAAAGCTACTTGGTGTTGCTTTAAAATGCAATCTGATCTAATAAACAAATATAACAGAGAGAGACCAACTAAAAAATTTTCAATTATTAACTTTTTCATATAAAATAATGCCATTTTTTTATAATTAAAGATAAACAACGAACACAGCTATACAAAATAGTTCAAACATAATAATACATAATTAATAAATTCTGACTAGGAAACTAGTATACACTAAGTTGTGTCATGCTAGCATAAGTGGAAGTATTTGGAACATAGCCCCACGTAGGTTGTGCCCCGCTCTCCCCTACATTATAAAGGGATACAACTGAATGCATATGTTTTGGTTGGCATTTTTGTTGATTTGGCCAAAATAAGGATAAGTAAGCAGCAAGAGCATGCCAGCAAATTTTGACTTTTCTTCGATCAAACAGTTGAATGGTGATAGGTTTCACCATATGGTGATATAGGCACAATGGTGATATTTACATTGATTTTGTTTTTTACATGTTGAAGTTTATATACAAACAAGAAAATCTCATTCTCATTTAGTTTATATAAATCTTGTAATTAAACAGTAAAATTAAAAGCAAATTATAAACAAGAAACCAGAAATTTTAATTTCCTTCTTTAAAATACCAGACCAACCAGAAATGTAATTCGGTTCTGACTAGGTCTATAAAACCTAAAAAAGATTGCTTATACATCATTGCTGATAGGAAATTAGACATTAGAACTGGATTTTCCATCCAAACCAGGGCCCACCCATCTTAAAAGGACCTTGCAGGAGTAGTCATGTTTGAACCGGTTTGGTTCTGAGACTGAATTTAGTTGAGTCATTTCCTCTACCATCAGATTCCCGTTCCCAGTCGAGTTTAATCCCAAATACTCCCTTCACATGAGCATTTGCTGAAGACAGCACCGCTGACTAACCATGAAAGATTAAACTGAAGGATTACTCTGGTGCCTGCTTCATGTCTGGGTGTGTATAAAGGTTCTCAGCAAATGAGCATAATCTTCACTTAAACATTTTTTTCTTTATTTTTGTTTGTTTAATAGTTAGTGCCTTGGCCCATAAATATATTTAATAAATTAACACAAATGTTGTATTGCAGTATTTTTTTTTGTATTCAGTAAAACGTTTGTGTTTAAATTCAACAATGTTGGCCATTAAGATTCAAACCCTCATTGTTTTGATTAAATTACTCCTGATAGTTGAATTAATCTTTTAATATTACCAACTTAAATAGATTCTGTTTAGTTAGCAACTTAAATTTACTTTTGGTAAATTGAGTAAAATTAATGAATAAATTGGTTTAAATTTGGTTACACTTTATTTCAACTACATGTCAACTCACTCTCATTAGAGTATTAGTAGCCTGTAGACTGTTATGTTAGTAGAATAAGTTGACATGAAGTTGCAAAGTTACTTGTAGTCAGTAGAATGTCTGTTGGGGGGAGCATCAAAATAAAGGGTCAGCAGATATTAAGCAGACCGTCTACTAATACTCTAATGAGAGATAGTTACTTGTAGTTAGTAGAATGTCTGTGGACCATACAAAAAAGTGTTATAAAATAACATTTGACAACATGCTTGTAAAAACTATTGGTAAATTGATCTTTACCTACTTGAAGAAAACAAATAAACACAAACACAATTACTTTGAAATCATCATTATTTATAATTTATATATAAATACATTATTATAAAATAATATTAAACAGCTAGTATCATCATTATGTTATCACCCATAATAATTAAATCAGAATAAAAAAAATTAAATCATGGATACAACAATAAAAAAATGTTACATAACACACGAACAACTGAATTATTTATTTATTATTCAGTCATTCATTATTATTATAAATGAAAGAATGATTGCTCTGAAAAGACTTCGTAAAACAGCTAAATATTCTATTTCACACTTTAATTTTAAATAAATATGTGTTTTTTTCCCCACATTAGACAAGTCATAAACATGATCAGCCACTGAGAATAACTTATAAAAGACATTTCAGAATGGGTTGGTTGTTTTTCTTTTGCTTAGCAGACTTGGAAATAAAAAAAATGGCAATATGGAGGCATAGCAGGGCCGTAAACACAAACAGCTATGCCAACATCTTGCCACATTTTCTCTTCCGAACTGAAAACCTTGCCATCTCCTCCAGACCAAATGAACAGCTTCACAACAGCAAATCAACAACATTTGTACAGCTGTAAAACAGTGTGTTAGCAAGCATGTAGCAGTTTATTTAAAAAACAAATTGTATTTTATTTATGACAGAATCAATCAGACCAGTGACTCCAAAACAAGAATAATTAAACAGGTTTAAGGAGGTACTTGTTTTAAAGGTATTTAATTCAAAATATCTTTAAAATAATATTTTGTTGACGATTTAACAAATTTGGAGGAAAAATACAGATTAATATGTCAGCGTTCTCAATTTGTGTGACACTTGTAGCACAATATATGTACAAATATATAAAAAGCACCAAACAGGCAAATTTAGAGTGCAATTTCTTAATTTACTTTATATATATATATATATATATATATATATATATATATATATATATATATATATATATACAGTAGCATTTTTTATATTTCTCAAACTACATCTGATGAAGCACATGGTAAGTCTGTTTTCACCACAGTATTGATTGCTTTAAAAGTGAATCATTGTAATCATAAATACTTGATGATATCCAATATAAAAGGAATATACCTGTGGTTTATGAAGGGTTATGTGAGCCTTACTTATGGGCTTGTTGGAGTAAATAAGACAAAACAGATTAGACAACAGGCTACACCTAGAAATAAATAGATTTCGAATAGTCAGGTGGAAAAACACAGGCTAAACATTTGAACTAATATCTTTGCCCGTTGATTAATCACAGTACATCAAGATAATTGTTTTGTGTTACAAGTTTTCTGAAACAAATATGCAAAAAATAGACATAGCCTATATATGCATATATTTCCAGAACAGAAATCTAAACATTGGATAAAGCCATATTCAAAATTATTATTTAAGTTTTTACAGAGGAGATTTTTCTCTTTTTATCACACTATAAAACTGAAAATACTCTCAACAGTCCGAATAAATAAAAACATTGTTTACCATGTTATTAGGAAATAAATCAAGTAAATACAAAAACTGGAAGTTTTTTTTTTCTGGCTTAGTTCTGGCTAAGAGAAAAATGGTTTTCCCATAAGGTGACAATTGTATGTTTCACTTACAGTAAACGCAGTCTAAAAAAGTATAAAGTAAGTCTAAAAGTTATTTAAATTAACTTACCCAGCAGCTTTTGAGTCTGAAAACGTTCTGCTGAAGCTGTTATCGTTTCGATGTTTCAATAATTTCTCTATCGCTCCAAAGGTCCCGCTGGAGTGAATCGAGCTGTTCCTCTGAAGGGCTTATTCGCCTGAATGAGGTGAGTCAGCAAACTTCGGCATGGTTCAGGTGTGTTCAGGTGAGTTTCAGCGCGTTCGCGTCACCACAGCGCCGCGCCCATTCAGAGAAGAAGAATGAAGCGCGCGCGTCAGGCGTCAAAGTAGCCCACCATTCAGGTTACACTGGCTTGGAGTTGTTTTTCAAATGCGTTTAAATGCAAAGCAATGCTCGGTTCTTTTCATTCACGTTTGTGTGAATCACGCGAGGTCTCGGTCAGACGGGGTCCTGCTGCATCTCTTGGGATGTGAGCTAGACTCTTGGAGGGGGTCTCGTGCTGTGTCAGGCTCGGTTTTACGGATGAATCATTTAATAATTAGGTAGACTTTCCGTCTTTTGTTTTTTTTTTGCTGAATCTGACTCGATGCTTTCTTACTCACTTATGCAGTCCACACCTTTTTCTTTTTTAACGAGTGGACATCAGGCCTTAACACTGGCTGAAAACTGGTCAGTCAAATCTATATTTTAATGTCGAATATAGCCCTATAGATTTAGGTTTGTTTATGTTAAAATCCTTTATAGCTATTACACAATTATAGCCTATAGCCTAATGTTGATTGACGACTAGGTAACACTTTACTAAATGTTCCCATTAGTTAACGGTGACCTACATTTGACACATTACCTACATTTTTATTAATCTATATGAACGTTATAAGTAGTTAGTTATTTAAAAAAGAAAATTGACTACAACTCCTAATTGTTAGTTCATGTTAGCTCAGGCTTGAAAAATATTTGTTAACATTATGTAAAATGAACAATGAAAAATAATATGTAGGCTATTAATCTTTTATTAATATTAATCTTTGACATTAATTTCAACATTTAGGATAATGCATAATTAAAATCAAAAGTTGCGTCTGTTAATATAACTTAATGGACCTTAATTAACATGAACTATAACATGAACATTTACAATGATTAATAAATAGGCTATTGTAACAAATATATCAATTGCTCATTGTTAGTCATAATGCATTAAAGTTAACTAATGGGATGTTATACCAATAATATTAACATATACAACTTTTGATTTTAATAATGCATTAGTAAAAGATTAAATTCACATTAAAGGGATAGTTCACCCAAAAAATAAAATTTTGTGATTACTTACTGTACTCACATTAAATTATGTGATTACTTACTGTGAACACAAAAGAAGATGGAGTGAATAATGCTGGTAACCAGACAAACCAGACTTTAAAGTATTTTTTCATTGATAGTTCATATTAACTAAAGATTAACGCGGAACGCGTAGGCATGTTTTTATTTGATTAGACTAGCCATGGTTTAATAAAGGCTTTATAATCTTCATCCTCCTGAGTGCCTCAGACCCTTATCTTTAGATATATGTGGATCCCTTCACTGAAGAGCACCGGAGGTATTTATTATTATTATTATTATTATGAAACCTTTATTGCCCCGAGGGGAATTTGTTTTCACATCATGGGAGCCACAATAAACATAAACACAACAAACATAGAATAAAAAAACAACAATAACACAGCAAATAGTGACATAGAATTATCAATTCAACAACTTAAGGAATCAATAAATAGATATATATTCAATAATACGCTTCTAAAATGTTCAACAGCTTAAAAAATCATAAATAAATATATATTCAATATTCAATAATACACTTTTAAAATATATCTATATACCCGTAGATGATCCATTTAATAATTGAATGCTCCTCGGCACAAACGATGTAATATGTCGTTTAGTTTTTGTTCGGGGCATTCTAAATCTACATCCAGAGGGGAGGAGGGAAAATTCTGTGCGAAGTGGGTGCAATGGATCCTCCAGTATCCTCAGTGCCAAATTGAGGGTATACTGGTCAGTAAGATTTGTGATGCTTTTCACATCTGATCCAGTAATTTTCCTACCCATTTTTGTCACCTTGTCCAGCATGTTCCTGTTCTGGATAGAAAGACCCCCCCCCCAGCACTGGATGGCAAAAGTCACCACACCCTGAATAAAAGTCAAATAGAACAATGTCAGGGGTACTAGTATCTGCATTAAAACTGCGCAATTTCCTTAAAAAAAAGAGCCGCTGCTGTGCTTTTGAGTATCTTGCTAATGTGTTGGCTGACCAGGTGAGTTTATGATCAATAATAGTACCCCAAATACTTATACTCCTCCACAATCTCAATAACTGTCTCATTAATAGTAACTGGTTGCAATGGAGGGGGCTTTTTTCTAAAGTCAATGACCATTTCTTTTGTTTTTGAAATGTTAAAATTAGTGAGTTTTCACTACACCATTCATAAAAGTGGTCAACCTCAGTTCTGTAGTCCTGTTCATTATCTGTTAAAAGCCCAACCAAGGCAGCATCGTCTGCAAACTTAATCAATGAACATTTGGAATGATGGCTGACACAATCATTTATATACAGAATAAATAACAACGGTGATAAAACACATCCTTGTGGCACTCCTGTGTTTGTCATAATGATTTTGACTGACTATGGCCCACTCTCACAAATTGTAGTCTGCCTGTTAAAAAGTCCTGAATCCACTTTACCAGATTAAGGTTTACACCCATAAGTGTCAGCTTCTCTAATAACATGTTTGGCTGAACAGTGTTAAAAGCTGAGGAAAAGTCTGCAAATAGGATGCGAACATAAGAGGCAGGAGTTTCAAGATGTTTATAAATTCCATTCAGGAGGGTTGTTACTGCATCTTCCACACCTCTTTTCTCTTTATAGGCAAACTGTAATGTATCCATGTGTTCTTTAGTTTGTTTTTTGAGATGAGTTAAAATGATCCGCTCAAGCATTTCATAGCAACTGAAGTGAGTGCTACTGGTCTAAAATCATTTAGTCCATCTGGTTTGTGTTTCTTAGGAAGTGGTACAATTTCCGCAGTTTTCCATATCTTTGGGACTTTGTGTGTGTCGATTGATTTCTGATACAACCCTCTGAATACCGGGCTCAGTTGTTCTTTGCAGCTCTTAAGGATGGTGCCTTCCAGCCTATCCGGGCCGGCAGCTTTCCGAGTCTTTACATGGGAGAAGATCCACCCCACTTCCTCACAGCTTACCCTGATGAGGCACTTGCTCTTCCTTCAAGGCTGATTGGATTAGCTGGCACATCATTCTCCCATCTCGCAAAGTGTTCATTCATGGCATTTGCTTGCTCAGCTGTATGTACCATACTATTAGTGTGTTGGTTTTGACCTATAATAGTTTTTATGCCCCTCCATGCCATACGCGAATATTTTCCTGAAGATGTCTTTCATTTTATCTTATATTGACTTTTTCCCTGTTTAATTTTCTTCTGTATTTCCTTCTGAATCAGCTTCCCTCCACATCGATCATTTCCTTTAAATGCTCTTTCTTTATCTACTAGCAGTTTTTTAATTTCTGTTGTAATCCATGGTTTTGAATTAGCAAATTGTTTCACGCGTTTTGTCGCGATCACATTATCCACACAAAAATTAATATAGGACGTGACAACATCCGCATGCTCGTCGAGATCTGCACAATCAAAAACGCTCCACTCTGTGCAGTCGAAACATCCCTGAAGAGCTGTCACACTGTCACATCCCACACACGCACCGATGTCATTTAGGTTTTTTCCCTTTTCAATTTTTGTCGATAAGAGGGCAACAAAAAAACCATGTTATGATCAGATCCACCTATCGCTGCTTTGTTAACTGCTTTATAGGCATTTTTTATGTTGCCATAGCATAGATCAATTATTTTTGATCCACGCGTGGCGCACTTCACATATTGCTGATATTGAGGTAATACAGATGACAAAGAGCAGCCGTTAAAATCACCCAGAATAAGTTGGGAGTATCTGGGGGACGCTGTCTCTAGTTCTTGTATATGGTGATATATCGCATCTGCAGCCTCTTTGTAGTTTGCGTCAGGGGGAATATACACTAGACATACAAATAGTTGCCCAAACTCTCGTGGTAAATAGTAGGTCTTAGGGAAACTGATAAGAGTTCTAAGTTTGGGGAATTGATGGTGTGTCTAATGATATGTTGTCTACACCACTTGTTGTTGATACATACATAGTCCTCCACCAATCGATTTCCCCGTGGCTTGTTTTTCTCTATCAAGTCTTAACGGTGTACCAAGCCAGGTAGGGAAAGACTGTCATCATTCACTGTGTTGTTTAACCAAGTTTCACTAAAACATAACAGACAACTATCTCTAATCATACCGGTATTGTGTAGAGGCATGGAGTTCATCTATTTGTTCCTTAGCGATCTCACATTAGAGAGGACTATAGTTGGAAGTGGGGGTTAAATCCTCTTGCACGAACGCGGCGTTAATTCCTCTCTCGAACCACGCTTTCTCTTTGTCCTGTCAAATCGCTGTTCAGTTGGGCGTAGGCATTCCAAAGGAAAGTCTGTTGGAGGTGTCCACTGCAGCTGCGTTGCTAAGCCCAGCTGAAGTAGTTGATGTCTGCCGTAGGTTATCCTAGATGGCTCAGCGTTTGCCAGGAGTAGAGAGAGTAGAGTGATCGCCAGGAAGAGTTCCAAGTAAGCCATGTTGCTATTGTTTACATCCAATTGCCGGCGTTTAACTTCGAAGCAATCCAATCAAAAAAAAAAAAAAAAAAAAAAACGACTTAACATAAGGTCCGCAATTTAACAAACAAAAGAAAAGAAAACAAAACAGCGTACTAAACAGCGTACTAACAAACATCAAACAAACAGTCAGAGCTCCCCGTGTGCGTGTCAGCCGCAGAGCAGCGCCACTCACTCATTTACACACCTTTACACCCAAGAAGCACTCCTAGCATTTTTCTGCTTTTTTGTATCAAGTTCATATTAACTACCATAATAGTTAACTAATGGTAGCAAATGGAACCTTATTGTAAAGTGTACTGTCTGATCGGCTACTCATGCTTATCTAACATCTCTTTAATGCTTTAAAGATCCTCCTGTAATCCTGATCTTAAGTGTGTGAATAATTATAGGCTAATGATAATAATAATTGTCAGACTGTTGGCCTAATTTCTCTGTGAGGTGAGTCACTTCCTGTGCCACACCCCATCCCTAAATCCCACATGGATCCTCCCACATTACAAACATAAAATACCTCCATCCATGCGCAAACCGACAAACCCAAAAAACGCCTAGCAGCACCTCTTAACTTTCCATTACCTACAAAAACAGCAGAGAAAAAAAGAAAAGAAAAAATAACTGAGATATTTTTTGTTTCAGTCTATACGCCTTAATTCTTCAAGCAGTACGTGTGTGCTTTTAATTACTGTTTAGGTACACAAAGGGTTGCATAAATGCTATGAATCGGAAAAACAATAGGCCTTACCCTGGAGAGCCTGAAATATAGTATGATATTGAGAATATGAAAGAAAAACAACTCAGTTTTATTCAGAGGCCCAAAGTGAGTAAAATATACAGTTAGTTTTATGATAAAAACTCTATAGTTTTAAAAAATGCAATGCAATACAATGATGATTGAGAGATAAACATATAAACATTCCTCATAAGCCTGATGGATTGATACTCACATTTTAACATGATTTCGTAACTCTTTACAATAAGGTTTAGTTTGTTAGTTAACATTAGTTAGCCTAGTTAACATTAACTAATAATGAACTGCATACAGCATGTAGGCCTATTAATTAAACTTTGTTAATGTTAATTTCAACATTTACTAATACTTTGTTAAAATCTTGTTAACATTAGTTAATGCACTGTGTGAACTAGCATGAATGTATGAACAGCTGCATTTTTAACGTTAACAAAGATGAACAAATACAGTAACAAATGTATTGCTCATTAGTTCATATTAGTTAATACATTAATGTTAACTAATGAGCCTTATTGTAAAGTGTTACCCATGATTAAAAAAAAAAAAAAAAAAAATCAAGTAAACCTTGCTTCAGTCCATAATTGTTCATCTTAAAATATTACTTAGAATATAAAAGTTATTCTTATGTTTACTTTATACAAATCAGTAAAGATTTCACAGCAAAAAGAGATGTGAACCTCCTGGATGTTTTTACAATTACACACTAAAAGGTCTTGTACTTCAAAAAAAGAATAAACTATCAATCAGATGTCAAAAGGCCTGACATAGATTGTCAGGTTTCAGGTTTTTTTTTTCAACAAAGTTTTGATCAAGTTGAGCATTAGAGTCCTTAGAAATATGCATCAAATAGCCTATGGCTAGATTTAAACAAGCTTGTTATTCTTGATTATTCTGATCTACTAAAGTGTTTTTTTGCGTTCTCAGCATAATGAAAGTCTGACGTGTGTGTCAAATGACTCTGAATCATACACACTCCACAGTACTTTGAGCTCCACGTGTGAATCACCTACAGTGACCCAGACGGGCAGATCTTCTTCTCCCGTCCGATGCAGGCCGAGGCTTGACTCACCGAAATTAACCAAAACTGCAGAGTCTGGCCGTGTGTCATGTAAGGGAAACAAAACCCTCACCGTCCAGCTCATATGGGGATAATAAAGTTGTTGCTGTTCAGCTCGAACGAGTCTGGTCACACTGCCGCAGCCCAGCGGAGTGTTTTGTCATCCACACATGGTTGCGATCAGACACTCATGACGCACTTGTACTCACTGCATGAATCAGCTGGCGAATGAACACGCTGCTTTATTTTTATGTATTTTACTAGTCTGTGCTCTTATCATTGCGGGCAAAAGTTCATGTATTCGTGCAGGTAGCTCAAAAATCAAAGGTCATACAGATATGACCCAATTCACACTGTTACAGCACATGGGTGACAGAGTGGGGCATATGCTGTCACATCAAATGGGGTCAATTGTCAATTGGCCCAAAACATTGTAATTCATATTTCATTGCATTACAACATATAAAATAAATGACAACTTGCCCCTAAACCTACACTCTGCTGTCACTGGGACGGTAGCCTACCCTTTAAAGGGATAGTTCACCCAAAAATGAAAATTCTGTCATCATCATCTGGAAAAAAAGATAGCCTACTATGGAAGTCAATGGGGTCCATCAACTGTCTGGTCACCAACATTCTTCAAAATATCTTCTGTGTTCAACAGAAGAAAGAAACTCATACAGGGTTAAAACAACTTGAGGGTGAGTAAATGATGACATAATTTTCATTTTTTTGGGGTGAACTATCCCTTTAAAGGTGCAAATATGTACAATTTAGGTGCTAATATGTACACTTGTGGTGCCAGCATGTAGGCTACCTTTAAAGTAATATATACCTTTTGAAAGGTACACTTTCTGTGAAAAATACTCTTGACCGGAGTTCAGTTAAAATCAACATCAACCTTAAAAACTAGTTCGATTAGGCCTACATTGTTCACTCTCAGTGTATGTGTGGTGATTTATTGTATTCATGATTTTACAACAAAAATTTGGGTTTTGGAAAACCATATAATTTTAAATATGCAATTAAACCAAGATAACCCCAGTAGAGAAAACATTTATTTTTTATTCGCCATTAATAGCCTACACACACCAGATGAATAACAAAATCTTCTGATTCATGTTGTATAATCATTTAGCATCCACTATGATCGCAAATCAAATAAACAACAGTTGGTAAAACGAATACGTTAGGCTATAGGCTGCGTTATAATTCTTACCTCAAAATTCATCTTTGCCCCGCAACTTTTCCCCCCCTCACCTCAGGATGGTGGTCATGAAGGATACAGATACGAGAATCTCCTGAAGCTAACTGAAGTGAACTCTGATCACAGAACATCCCGAGAGCTTTATAAACACATTCAGAGGGATTCCCCTGGAATCTCGAGTGAGACTTTCCAGCATCTCGGAATTCCCCATATCTGGATACGGAAGAAACTGGACAGAAAATGGTGGGAATTCAGTGGGAGATTATATCCTTGTTATTCTGTGGGAGATGTACCGTTAATTCCCAGGAAAGGTCGTTTCTGAAAACTACAACTGTCTGTTTGTCTGCCTTCTTGTATTGTGACTGTATATGAATGAAATCGTTGAATGAATGAACATGAAAGTGAAAGTCATTACTCGAGTGTATGCATCTTTTATGCGCTAGATGGCGCCCAAATCAAATGCATGATAGTTGTGAGTATCATGTGAAGTGTCAGCATATCTCCACTGTGGTATCTCATTTAAAACTATTTTGAACATTTTCTTATCATTAAAGACCTATGCATAGCAGTTGGTGTATTGAGATGCCTTTCTCCTAGCCTATACCCAGCTAACATTGTTTTTCAGCTAACAAAAACATATTGTTTCATAAGACTACAAACATGTAAAAGGTTATGCCTATTTAATTTATGTTTTTATTTTATACAACTGACAACATCATTCTCAGAGGCATCATATACAGATTTTACCAATGTGTAATATCACTACAGAACTGACCGATCAAAACCCCAATTGTAAACTGACCAATCAGCACTCTGCTCCTCTATATCTGCTATTTGGGGGGGTTCTGGTTTAGATTAACTTACAAATGCATTTGAAAATCTTTGAATCGTCATTCATGGGTCCCATAGAGTATGTATTTATTTAGGCCTGCTTCATGCAGTTTTTAACTGTCAAACTTTATACCATTCTGAAGGCAGTTCTATCTCAACAGCACCAGATGGCGCAGTGCAGTTGATTAACAATTATAGTAATTGATAGAACGCTTGAAATCTTACATACATTCACTTTAAAACTCTTATTTTGACTTTGACACAACTGCTGCTGTGAACAGATCCTCTCACACTCTGCAACTGCTGTATGTTCATCAAGGGCGAAATTGTCAATCACACATTGGGGGGGACAGCTGTGGGACTTTTTGTGTGTAGGCGCATGCACACATTTTTTTAATCAAAATAAAATAAACGTCAGAGTCCGAATGTTTGTAATTGTATAACACAACTAGGAATTTTATTACATCGGATCGTACAAACCAACGTATACTCACCCTGTAATGATTACAGCATTGGCATCAATTACAAGCCTGAATTGACAACAAAGCGGTCATGATCTCTCTCTTATATTCTTCTATAAACATATAGTGGCTATAAACATTTTTAATTAAATTACTGTTACAGGATAACAATTTTCTAATATCAAGTCTTGAGCAATGATAGTAAAGCAGTTATGTACTAATCAGGGTATCTGCACATTTTTTTAAGTCAAATTTAAGGCTTTTTAAGACCTTTTTAAGACCTGAAGAAATCAAAATTAATACTGTACATTAGGGGTGTGCAATATTAGCAAAAATATATATCTCTATTTTCAAAGTTTTGTTGATAATACCATTAGATGATATTTTACTGATTTTGTACTGGTACCCTGGCTGGTTTAGGCCTGTTGTTTACATTTACATTTGCATTGTTGACATCAGACTCAAGAAGATATTCCTATTTAACATATTCTATGCAGTGGTCTACAGTAGTGACTGAAATTAAATTTTTTATTAAGGGGCAATATTTGCCACCTTAAATTGATTTCCAGGGACATTTTCACCTAAATATGGAAATTATTTCTAAACGTATTTAGAGGTATCCATCACCTTTTATGTCAAATTCTAACATTCAAATTAAATTCTATTAGAATAACACAGCACCACTGTCAAATTAAATAATTAAATTAAAATCCATCCTTGCAGTGCAGAGGTGACACAGAAGCGGCATCCGAACTGGCATTACTATAGGCTATATTTACACTTAATGTGCAATTGCATAAATAAAGCTATTCATTAAATATGAAACTAAACCCGCCAGAAGGTGGCAGTAAGTCACTGTCTTAATAAGCGAGTTGTTGGAGTCATTTATTCAACCGATTTGCAGATTCATTCATTGAATCAAATGATTCCTTCAAAACGCGGATTTCAGTTAAATAAAATCGCTGTCTGTTGGACTAGTTTCATTATAAAATTCTCGTCGGCGAAATAAAGGGGGAAACAAACAATATTGTGTATAAAAAGTAACACACAAATGCTAACTTTATTGTTAATTTAACCGTTGTATAAAATAAATACAGTTTGTAGGCCAATGTAGGCTCATACAGTAGGTCCTATTTTCAAAATGCTGTATTAAAAAAAAAAAAATAGGAAGAATATTTTTGCATCACAATTAAATTCTTGACACATCTTGACAGGGCGCTTGACAGGGCAGAGAGAGAGAGAGAGAGAGAGAGCCCCGGCCGCGCGCGCGCACTCACCCGAGCGCTGTCTGCTCTCTCTCTCCCTCGCGCATATTAATCAAAATCAATTGATACGATAGTATCGAGAGAAAAAACGTGCAGTTACGTTAGCTAGCTGTCGGCTATAGCTTGTCAATAGTCCCTCCCATTCATACAAGCTGTATGTGTATAGTATTACAGTCGAAATTCACAAATTCTACAATTCGAAATTCTAGTGAAATTCATCGTTATCTAAGGGATTATGTCAGCCAAATACAGGATATTTACCATTCAGATATATGTGCCAAATGTCTTTCAGATTTCGCGCTCCTAGCTCTTCTTCTGTTTGTTTTTTTTCCTAACTCACTGACGGTGCACGAGCTAC
Organism: Phoxinus dragarum; assembly: GCA_033366665.1. Classification (NCBI taxonomy): domain Eukaryota; kingdom Metazoa; phylum Chordata; class Actinopteri; order Cypriniformes; family Leuciscidae; genus Phoxinus; species Phoxinus dragarum. The sequence continues at coordinate 20,861 of JARPMJ010005298.1, read as the reverse complement.
TAAAGGTATAGGGAAACCATGACATGGATTTCAGGAGAAATAGGTTTTTGTTAATGTATAGTAGGCTACATGAACAAAAACCTATTTCTCCTGAAATCCATGTCATGTTTTCCCTATACCTTTAGTAGCTCGTGCACCGTCAGTGAGTTAGGAGAAACCAAACAGAAGAAGAGCTAGGAGCGCGAAATCTGTAAGTAAGGCCAGTCGAATGGATTTGGGAAATAGACCGGCCGGGATTTTATATTTTCGGACATCGATATTGCCCGCATAATCAATCATACAGTATGATCAAATATTGGGGGGGACAAATTGTCCTTCTTTGAATATTGGGGGGGACGTGTCCCCCTGTCCCCCCATACAATTACGCCTATGATGTTCATGTGATGTGACCTTCGACCCAAAAAGGTAGGTGTTGGAAAAACGTCAGTGGGTGGGGCAATTTTGCAGTGACGTCACTGCTTTAAATCCCGCCGTTAGAGAGCAAAGCAAGCAAGCACAGCGCAGCGGTAAGTTTAAGCACTAAAGGCCAGACGGCAAGCTTTAAGAGCTTTTTTCATCCTTTGACTTTCACTTCAAAACCCCGTCACACCCAGACTCTCCCTTAATGCAGAGTAAACTTACATATTTCCTCACATCTGTGAATGATTTGCCTGTGCTATTCCTGACAGTAAAGAAGTGTGTGCTCTCTGCAGTGGGGATACAGGGAATGAAAATCCACCTTAAAACAAAATAACGTGCATCAATGTGGCTTCAAAACTAGAATTGAAATAACTTTTTGCTGATATTTTATTAAGTTGACAAAAAAGAAAGTCCAGAACAGCTATTAGGCTATAGGCTAGTATGCTAAGTCTAATATGCTATTTAAAATGGGATTTGTTTTAAAATTTGACTTAGGTTATTTTATTAATTGGCCTATTTAGCTCATGTGGAAAGCTTCTAATTTTGCTCTTATTTAGCTCAAACTATATTTTCTTCTTCTTCTTCTATTATTATTATTATTATTATTATTATTATTATTAGGCTTACTATAAGCCTATAGCCTCCTAATATATTGATCTGTTTATGGTTCTTATTTTAATGTTTTCCGCTATGCACACAAATGCGGAGGAATTCCAACCTTTCACTCTGAAGGCAGTTTCGGTCTATAAATGATTAACTGCATTCATCCGCGCCGCGTTACTGCGGCGGTGACGCGCAAACTCTCATCAGGTTTTCCGCGTGTCTCTCGAATCGCAACATCACTTGTGGGTGGATTCCGTTGTCACTGACAACAACCCCTAAATCAAAGCATGAGGATTGGTATTACATCACAGGCTCGTGCTGGGCTGGGTCTGGCCACTCCGCCAGGTGTAATCACAGGCTTTTCTCGTGGGAACTCCCTTGAAGAGGCTTTTCCTGCGGTGAGCTTTCACGCATCCATCGCCCCGGGATATAATGGAGGAATCCTACAGATGACACTTGCGTTTGGGACGGAAACTCTCTGAGTTTATTGATTTCATTCCCGCTGAAATTTGTCCAAAGATCTGCCATGCGGAAAACACCTCGTTCACAAATTTCTTGCTTGGATTCTTCTGTGTTTTCTCCAGTTCTGACTCGTCGAGAGTTTGTTCTTCTGCTGCTGTCATGTCTTATTTTATTGCCCCGTTTGCAGTGTGCTAGATCGGTGAGTGTCCCATATGAGTTTGGGCTGAATGCAAGTTATTTGGGATACATGTTGGAAAACTCTCTCTCTCTCTCTCTCTCTCTCTCTCCTCTCTCTCTCTCTCTCTCTCTCTCTCTCTCTCTCTCTCTCTCTCTCTCTCTCTCTTTTAAAGCACAAGCAGCCACCTGGTATTGAAATTTTAGTGTCTGGACAGCCTAATACTGTAACTCAGAAAGGTATGAACTGCTCTTGAATTGATATCAGTCCTCATAGTTTCTGTTTCTAATTACTGTTGCCTCATGGGGTTTGGATGTGTGTGTTTTTTAGTTCTCACAACAGATGGCAAAGAGTGCAAGTTTCCTTTTCGCTTTGGAGGGTCGATTTATCACGAGTGTATCTCTAAGAACTCTAAGCAGGCCTGGTAAGTGCTAACACACATGACATGCACACCATGTACACATTCGTGCCTCTCAACCATTCACTTTGACAAATAACCCTCAATCCACTGCATGACAATCAAACCTCAACTCTTACTTTAACTTTAGTAGCCCAAATGCCAAAGTGATCTCAAACCCCAATACAACAACTCACATCCAGATGCCTAAATTGTTACCCAGACCCACAAAGAATCTGCATGCATAGAATGCGTTTATTTATTAAAGAGTTTAGCTATTTCAATCTGTTCGGTTACCAATTAATAGTGTAGTACTCTCAGCTCCATGATTAGTACCATTCTATAGATTTGACTAACAAATCAGCATAACCTGTAATCAGATCATAACTGAGATCAATCGTAGGTCTAAAAACATAACTTATGAGGATGTATGTGTTAAGTCTATATGTTTTGGGATAACTAAAGTTCTGGTTTCGAGCTGGTTACCAATTTCAAATGAGAACCAATTTTTAAATTCAATTTGCATTTTGTTTCTGAAAATCCACACACTTGGATGATGGGATCAATATAACCATGATTGTTTGGATCAAAAATATTCCAATCCTACTGAAAGTTTTGAACGACAAAACCAATCAAAACCAAGATTGGATTACATGATCCAATTCAATGTCAGAATATTTTTTCTTTCTTTCTTTTGAACAATCCATTTTCAAGATGTAATGCAATTTGATAGTCGAAATCCAATCAACTTAACAATAAGGTTTCATTTGTTAACATTAGTTAACTACATTAGTTAATACTATCTAGTAATGAATAATACTTCTATCTACAGCATAATCTTAGTTCATGTTAATCACAATATTTACTAACATTAGTTAATGCACTGTGATCTAACACGAACAAACAATGATCAATTGTATATTTTTATTAACTAACATGAACAAAAATTTAAGATGTATATGTTTCTCATTGTTAGTTCATGTTAGCTAATGCATTAACTAATACAATTTTGCAACGATTGTTTTCTATGCTGTAATGGATTATGAGATAACAAACAGGTAAGATTTTAAAACAGTTTAATCTCAAATCAATATCTCTTATCCCCATAATTATTTATGTGGTGAAATGCTGTGTAATAAGTGGTATGACTGTACCTTATCCCTTAAATGTCTGTCTAGTTTGAACTTGCCGCTTTTCTAGCAACTGCCTTCGTCGCGGAAGCTTTGCATTTAAAAACCTAATAAAATATTTCAACTCAAGTAAATATTTAGTGTCTAATTATCTACTTATGTGGCAAGTAGCTGTGAAATAAGCGGGATAATGTACATCCAGCCGGTTGTTTTCGTAGTTTAAACCCCCTCTGCTTCGCCCTCAGGGTCCTGATCACATTCTGTGATAACAACTGGCTGGATGTACATTATCCCTTACTTAACAAATAAGGCCTACAGTACTTATGAAGTATTACCTTAATTTCTTTTAAAACACCTACACCCTGATAGTTACCCATCTTAAACCAGTTTAAGAGAGCCAACCCATAGCCATGTCCTTACAAATCCAAACCCACATCCTGAACGAGTTTAAACCACATTGTACCATCAACCAAAACTCATAACCCAGCCCTAACTCTGATTTAATCTGTAAGTGCAAACTCATCTTCATCTTGAGTAACCTTTACCAAACCCAGTGACTACACTACTTTGTTTGCTTAAAAATGTTCTTTTTGTCATCATCTCCGCAGCTCTTTATGTTTCCTCTGTCAGTGAGTGGACCAGATGACTACACAATACACATACCGATGTGATAAACCGTTATAAAACATTGAGAAAGAGTGAGTTTTATCAGGCAGAGAGATCAGGGCCCGTGATGAAAGATCAAGGAGGCGGCACGATTATTAATGTCATTGCAGCTGAACAAGTGTGTGCAGATCTCCATATGGAGCAACTCTTGAGTGAGGTTTACTCCATAAAAATTTGCTTGTGGCTGAGTGTTGTGAGACACTTTGGATTTTTGGAGTGGATTTGCTTCAAGCAAGGCGAAAAAACTCTCTGGCAGTTTATGTACTTTCATATTCTTTCAAACCCATGTGCTATAATTTCTTTCTGTGGAACGCAAAATTATAATTTTGAAGAATTGTTATGCAGCTTGTTCGCAATTTATTGCCATTTAGTGATGGAGTACCATGGAAGCTAAAGATACCCGGAACAAAGCAACCCCTAGCTTCTGGTTGGCTGAAGCAAGGCAGTTCAAAGGCAAGCAGGAAGTATGGCAGAGCGATGCAGCATCTCAATCCCTTCTCAGGGAACCATGAGATGTTCCCTTTCAAGGGAACTACACACTGCATCTGACGTCAACGCTATGGGGAACGAAATAGGGCTGAACGATTAATTGCATTTGCGATAATATCGCGATATGATGAAACACGATTTTGTAACCGCAAAAGCTGCGATTACACTCTGGTCACGTGACACGCGATAGTAAAGCAGTCTGCACTGCATATGAAGCATCAACTTGGCACGCTACGCAAATAGGCCTGGGATAGGCTACAGGAAAGAACAATTTGTTTTAATTTATGTGATTGTGTTATAGATTCTCTTCAACGATTCAGATAATTTCAGAATCGAGTCTGAGCTTAGTTTTAAACACGGATGCGTGATGACGCTGCGTGTGCTTTAAAAACAACCGTATTCTGCTTGCTTCTAATTCCTCTGTCACACACACACATTCGAACCCTTCTGAAACATAGTTTTTCATACAGTTCGGAAAAGTTGAAGCGAATTGGGACATTCGCGGGCTTCATTGCCACTACTAGATCATGGCACTAGATATGCGCTGTGAAATACGCGCTTTGCTTGATGTTACTCTAGTAGTTGCGCGGTCTCGCCCGCCGGTATTTTCCTTACAAATGCTCTATAAAGGTATCATATGTCTTTTGGAATGCAGTTGGCTTATATATATATATATATAATATAAAAAAAAATGAAAACCATCGACAGAAGCTGCTTTCAATTTCAAATAATACCTCACGCCCGCTTTGTGAAGAGCGCTCTCACATGCGGCTGTGAGCGACTCTGTCTACGTGTGCTTGCATCTCAAATGCGTTTATGACGCGAAATTAATGTAAACAGTCAGTTATGTCTTAAGGTATTAAACAGACAGGGACAAACCACATCTTATATTTCAAAAGAGATCCGTGCATTAGTGTGAAGCAGCAGATCGGATCTAAAACGTGAGAAAGAAAAATCACTTAATCACAGCTCTTGAATGGAATACATTCAGACTACTCTTAAATACTGAAATCACTCTTTGTTTATTGCTTGTAATGTTCCCTCTCTTTGTTATTGATAGCTTTTTATGTTTTGAAGCTATTCGTTTATATAGCCTATTTAAAATTCTTAACATGTAATTGTATTAATTTTGTTTTTTAAATGTATAATTATTTTTAAAAGTAGCCTACTTATAGTTACATATGTAATTAAATAAAATATTTAAAGTTCGGCTCATGAGGTGCCTAAAGATTCCCATCCATATTTTACAATGATTTATTGGTTGTGTTTTGTTTGAATAATATAAAAGATAAAGAGCTTAAAAAATAATCGCATATTAAATCGCAATCGCAATATTGGTAAAAATAATCGCAATTAGATTTATTTTCCGAAAATCGTTCAGCCCTACGAAATACCCACTGCGCCATACTGACAAATGCCTGTCCTTGTGTGAAGCTCTTCATGCACAACTTGAGCACTTGAGACCCTGATGTATAATCCAGGCTATAAAATCTTATAAATGTGTCCAGGGAAGACCTTTCCTGCAACATCACATACTTCTTGGAGGGAAACTCCTGACAGTAAAACTGTAAATTGTAAGAATATGACTAATGACTACTAATAAATAAACATTAGGCCTATGATAAAGCTATTAAATAGCAGTCCCAAACTAGTTTTTGTTAATACAATGTTGGTATGAGCCACCAACATCATTTAAAAATATAAAAAAAATAACACAAAGTGAAAATAAAGTGGTATTTTGGGGTTAATATGGAAACGACAGTTACCATGGTGAATACACATTACTAACAAGAACTGTTAATGAAACATGGAAACTGCTCCTGGTGAATAGAATGAACATCATACCTGCATGGCTGCTTGCAAATCCTTCTCAGCTAACACACGACGTACCAGTAACGTGATTTATTGGTATTTTACTTTTATTTCGGGACTTACTAATTTACAACGTAACGACGGAAAAAATGGACAACAGTAGCTTTAAAAGCATGTTGGTGGGCAGTAGCATGAAGTAGTTGATCAGATTCTTAAACATGAGAATCAGTTTCTGATCAGAGAATCAGAATGTCGCAATGAATGATCCACTCTACAAAATGGAAATGCAGAAACTGTGCTTTAGTCTTCAAAAACGGTGCTTTAAATCTTTTGACAAACTAAAATACGTAAATTACATTTGTATGTATTCTAAATAAATAACACGGGTTGTACTGAATGTCCTCTTGCTTATTTTGCTAAAAATAAGGATTTATTCAGTCTAGATCTCATGTAAACTAGAAACTATGCTTCTAACCACAGATCGAGAGCTGTCGTTCCAACCACACAAGTTTGCGATGCTGTTTGCGAACGTTCGTTGGAACGATGGTTTCGGGAAACAACAAATCGTTGAACTATGCTGATAACGACGGAACTTGCGACCATAGTTGGCTAGCGAAGCTTTCGGGAAACGCACCCCTCCTCAGCACTGCCACTTGCCACAATAGTCTCCACAATCCATTAGCTAATGGTCTGCTTGGAAGCTGGGGTACCCCTGCTGGGTGAACTGAAGCAGCAAGTGTCCTACCCTCTTAAGGGAGTAATTATTAACAGAAAAGCCATATTTTAAAGTTAGGAACTTCTCTCAAATTGAGTCCATGGCTCGAAGGGTGCCAGGGACAACCCTTCCAGGACCACGGCCAAAATCCCAGGCCGGAATTCTTACATGGACCGCAGGGCTCAACCTCCTCAAAGTCCCATGAAGGAAACGGGTGATCAAATGGTGTCTTACCAAAGACCTATTGCCTAAAGCTGTGTGGAAGGCAGCTGTATTTTCACAAGGGTGGCCAATATGATACAAAGTTGTGATGAAATATCTACCTTTGTGTTCCCTGGACAAAAATAACAGCATATAGGTTTGGTACGGCTGTAACGTGTATGTTCAGTTTAGTCTAGTTTGCTCTTTGTTTGCTCTGTTTGTCTGTGTCCCTGATCATTAGTTATTTCCCTCGGTTCCATCACACCTGTTCTGTTTCAGTCAATCACCATGTCTATTTAAACCCTCAGTTTCCTGTGTTTCTTTGTCCAGTATTGCTTATGTTGTTGTGCAGTGTTTGCTCTCTTACCCCTGCATGTACTCTTGGACTATTAAAGAACTTTGTTCTTTCTCTTCTGTTTGATCTACATGTGAGAATGAAATGATGGTTAATAAATAATGAAAAATATTCCATGCACTCAACAACCAATAATTAACAAAATATATTATTGATGGCAGACACTGTACATTCTCATTACAAGTAAACTCATATTTATTGTAAACATATCTTTTACCTTTCTTATTCTTGTTCATGTTTATTATGATTAGGGGAATTTCATGCAACATGTACATGTTGGTGTTTGTCTAATGGGCCATTTACATTTTAGAGCTGTAAATGACCCATTCAGATCAGATTTGCACCACTGTTTCAGATTCCGTCTGTTTGAGCTTTACGCAAGTCTTGAGTAATTCAGATGCATGTCATGATCATTGTGTTTTTGGTTTGACTAGGTGTTCTCTAACACACAACTTTGACCGTGACCAGAAGTGGGGATACTGCAGTTCACCCACACGGCTGTTTAATGGTAAGAAATATTTTTTTTCTCTCTCATGTAAACTGTCTTGTCAAAAGTCATATGATTTTGCATTAGCCTTTTGACGATAGTAGATATTAGATATCTCATTGACAGTATTTGATCAGATTTTTTTTTCAAGCAGAGGAACCAAACAGTCAATTTGTTGTCAAGTAAAATCAAAATATTGAAGGTTTAATAAATGGACGCACAGTAAAATACGTGCATGTCATAAGCATGGCATGTCGTTCACAATTATTAACTAAATGAAGCAATAACGGAATTTGTATGGATATAACAGTAAATAATAATAATCAGTGATATTTACCTACAAATATCTCTAGCAAAGCATTTTAATTTACTAAAAATACCATGCAGAGTCTTCCGTGAAAATGTTTAAGTGCTGGTGCAAATTAAATCAGGGATGAATCAATTCACTGAAATACACATTTTGGTAACACTTTAACTATTTTAGTTAACATGAACCAAGAATGAACAATACTTTTACAGAAGTTATTAATCTTAGTTAATGGTAACTTCAACATTTACTAGTACATTAATAAAATTAAATGTTGTATTTGTTAACATTAGTTAATGCGATGTGGAACAGTTGACTAATGTTAACGAATGAAACCTTATTGTAAAGTGTTACCAACCTTATTGAATTAGCTTTTATTTTGATATTTTCCTAAGGCATGTTTATAAAAGCTACTTAAATGTCCTAATTGAAGTGAGGCCTAATCCTGGCTTAATCTAAACCCTGTCTGTGAAACTAGGCCATATATATTTAAAACTTAACTTAAAACCTAAATGAAGCTGAAATAAAATATATAACTATATTTGATCATTTTAACTTAAATTAACAATAACAACACTGGAAGGAAGTGAATTAATCTGTTTTAAACGCTCTCATACTCCAAACTAGTTTAATGACTTGTTAAAAAGACTTGATGGCCAATAAAAACTGAATTATATTCATTGTGATGTAAAATCATTAAATGTAGAATGTATATATCACCCAGCTTTAGTCTGTAGTCATGTGAACGTTTCTCGCTTGTGGATGGATTAATGGCTGAAACTGTGGGTTTACCAGGATATTTACTTTCAGAGAGAGGTGTTTATGTTAATGCATAAATGACACGCTTTGTTTGTAAGACGCTGACCTCTGTTTATAACAGCAGATGTACAGAGTTTGTTTTCAAGTGGGTGCTCTGGTTCAAACACATTGTCTGTGTATACGCTCACGTCATGCTCTGGTTTTTTGAAGGGTCACTAGTGGCAGTTCTGGCTTATTTGGTTCCCTGTACAAGACATTTTTAAGCTTAATTAATTCTATTGAATTCACTTGGACAAAAAAGTGCTGTGTAAGTTCAAATGGGCAGAAATGCTTCTGTACTGTATCTACATGCTCATATAACTGTGTTCAGTAATCATGAGCGTAATGCGGACTGCATCTGGCACAACATTGTTTATGATTTGGAAAACAGATACTGTATATGACTCATTGACTCATTCAAGGTTTGAGAAATGAGCAAACTCAGCTGCATGATGAATCAGTGCTGCCGTCATGATGATAAGCAAGTTTTTCTTTATCTATCTCATTCGCTCCTCAGGGTTTCTTCCTCCACGTCAGGGTCCGAGTCTCTGCCGGCAAAACCCGTGTTTGAATGGGGGTGTTTGTGCCACGAATGCTCACCTGGACTCATTTGATTGTTTGTGTCCTGATGGCTTTACTGGAGCTCTGTGTGAAAAAAGTGAGTGAAAGACAGTGAAGTGGCCATATTCACATAATGAAATGATAATTTCAGTGTGATTATGGTTATTAATTGCCACTCGAATGGCACAATCATGAGTGGAGTTATGCAAATTAATCAACCTGCTGGGATATTGTTTTAAAAGCTTCAAGTGATCCCTTGTGAAAAAGAAGTGCGCTTAATTGTATTGAATGTGCTCTTGTGGTGTACTTCAAATCTTAAAAGTACTTCTGCAGATAATATACTAATAATGAAATAAAAGGCCACTTAAGTGTACTTAAAAAAATATTTAATTTTCATGTTTTTTAACTCTTAGCCTAAGTACATGTTTAAAAAGTGCACTTTGTATGTTTTATTAATCCTTTGTTGTGCTTTAAACTTTAAAACAAGTAAACTTAAAACAAGCTTTAAAACAAGTAAACTTATTTTAAATGTACTAAATTGCATAATCATCATTACAAATGTGTAACTACAAATATAGTAAAATACATGACAGAAATAGTTTTCAATAGAAATGACATACAATGTTATTTCAGCTTGTCAATACATTCAGCAGTGCACTTTAACCATGTTGCATAGACAATAGAAGTAATTATGAAATTACATGTAAAGATGTTAAGTGGGAAGGAATTAGAAGTCCTACTTAAGTGGGTCAATGAAACACTCTAAAGTTCAGTTACCGTAATTGCATTTAATATACATTTCATATATATTAAGGATTTTATTCTCAGTTACACTGAGATCGCAAGAATTTAACAAAACATTTTTGTGTAAATATATTCAAATATTTGATTTTTAACTACCGGTAAGTAACTTTGAAAAGTAAATATGTCTTAGGAGCAGCAAAAAAAAAAAACTTAATTCTTGCGATTTCAGTGAAACTGAGAATAAAATCCTCATTAATGTTAATTAGTGTATCAGTAATTAACAACAATAGTATAAATACACACATATGTGTGTATGTGTGTGTGTGTTAGAGCTTTCGTTTTTCGAGTATTACATCACTCGTTTCTCCATTCATGCCATGCTCTCTTTTATGTTTTGAAAATGTCTCATCTTTAACACTATCACATGTCCTGTGTACCGTGAAGTTTTTGTGTTTCTTCTTTTGTCTGTTATTTGATATTGGTGGAGATGTTTCTTCAGGGTTACTCTGATTGGTGGAGGAGTCGAGAGTGTTTGGTTTGCTGACAGCTCAGGGTTTGTTTTGTAGAGAAGTGCTATGAGCCGCTGCATCTGAAGAACTATGACATTGGAGAATCGTGGGGACGGATCTACCAGCGAAGCGTAGAGCTGTGCACGTGCCTCGGTGGGGAGGTCAGCTGCGAGCGTGCACGTTACACGGGTACGACACACTGAAACCACAGTACTGACACCTGATCCACTGGAGCTACTGCTTTTTCCTTTTGTACATTGTTCTTTCTGTTTTTGTGTGTGTGTAGTGTGTTTGCGAAATCTCTGTGAAAATGACGGAGTCTGTAGAATGATTGAGGCCACTGGTGAAGAGGTGTGTGGGTGCAAATCTGGATATATTGGACAATACTGTAACATCAGTGAGTACACACACACACACACACACACACACACACACACACACACACACACACACACACACACACACACACACACACACACACACACGTGATATTCTATCCCCCCTACACTAACCCTACCCCTAAACCTTCCCATCACAGAAAACTTTTCTGCATTTTTACATTTTCAAAAAAAGAAAATCACTTGGTATGATTTATAAGCTGTTTTCTTAGTAGGGACCAAGAAATGTCCCCACAAGGACAAGGATTTAGGATTTTTCCATCTTTGTGGGGACATTTTGTCCCCATAATGTAGGTTTTACCAGGACACACACATGTAAATTAGTGTTTTAACACTATAACACATCCATACTGAAAACACAAATTTTGAAGGAGTTTATTTTTGAAAATGTATGTTGTATGTTTCTAATAAGTAACTAGATAAGACAGTGTGGGGTGAGAGTTTGTGCAGTTTACATTGTAGAACCAAATTTCAAAGTATCTTCAAGACATTTTACCACAGGCTTTATTTTAGTCATAAAAAACATTATAAAACCTTGATGGGAAAATCTTAAAGGGACCAGGGGTGAATTAGTCTCTGGGTTTCTTTGTCATCTCTGTACAACTCTATTAACACACATGTTAACTAGTCATCTTTAATTAATAAACTTTCCCTGTATGTCATCAGACCCACGAGAGCAGTGTTACCGTGATTCAGGTGCACAGTATCGTGGTGTAGCCAATGCCACCATCTCTGGATCATCCTGCCTGCCGTGGAACTCGGATCTGTTGTTCAGCGAGCTGACAGTAGAGACAGTGGACAGCGCCCCCCTCAGGGGCCTCGGAGAACATGCTTTCTGCAGGTGACTGCTTACATTTACAGTCTCATGACTCTCATCATACTCGTCACTATAGTAAAGTGCTTAAGATGTCCCTTTTATAATAAAGCAAAGGTAACTTTAAAAAGTGCACTTAACTGTATTGAATGTGCACTTGTAGTGCACTCCAATCATTAAAAGTATATTTTTCAAATATTATATTTGCTGGTAATATAATATTAATACAATAAAATGCTATTTAAGTGTACTTGAAGAGATTACACGTTGATGACTATATTTCTTAACACACACTAAGTACACTTTTAAAAAGTGCACTTTGTAATCATATATCAAATAAAAAAAAATAATTTACAGTACATTTAAATCAATGTGTTAATCAAAACTATCTGCTTTCCTTAGCTCAATTCTAAACGGTAAGCTTGTAACAATGTTTTTAATTCCAGTGGTACTGGTGGATTTCCGCGGGAAATTCGAGCATGTCTTTGCGTCATTACATCACATCTGTTCACATAAAGAAGCTGTCTCGGCTAGTAGGCTATATTGTGTGTGAGGATGTTGGAGGAGGAGATTTATAGCCTTTTCTCACAGCACTTGATATAATTAAACTTATCAATTTGATGGCGGATCCAGAGAGGTTCAAACTATAATCACCAGTGACAACTGGAGATTCACTTCGGAGTGGCTACAGAAAAAAGAGACTGCAACTGGGCCCATGCGAAAACAAAGATGTAGTAATGTAATGTAATGTAGTCACGCAATGCTGATGTTGTTAACATTAACAATTTGAGAACAAAGTATAATTTGCACGGGTTTGACGTGATATGATAAGCGATTGTTAGATTTAATCAGCGCGATTTACTGGAATACTTTTTTTCCCTTAGTTGGTCAGAGAAAAAGTTGATGTTACTTACTTGTTCAGATTACCGTACATTTTCCGGTGAAATTTCTTATGTTGGTCATTCTCCCAAAATGTAGAATCTGTGATTCCGAATGACAGTATCCACACCGGCGCGGTGACTGACAGACGCACATTCTCCTCAAAACATTGGATTCATCCGCGCTGTGCCGTGCCGAAGCACAAACCACGTAAAGTTGATAATTCCGTGAATAACTGCAATAGCAGATTTCGAACAGAGATGGCGACAAAGAGGAAAAACTAAGGACTACAGCTTTAAAGTACACTTATTTTGATGTGTTGACTAACATACTAAAACACATAAAGATTATAATTGATTATAATTTTTTATTACATGGCTTGGTTGAATTCTAATGTAGAATGCGGTCTGTTATTTCCTGATAACAGACCTCTGCTAAGTATAACACACTGTTGCCATGAAAAACAGAGCGTTGCCATGGACACAGTGTTCTTTAGCGGAAGCAATATAATCATTTTTAAATCAATATTTTAAATATTGCTTCGCGTCGGGGTCTTAATCAGCCTGTCGGGGTTGTATTCGCTATAACAACCGCCTCCCTCTACATTATCCCTTACATAATGTAGTGTGTTATTCAATGTTATATTTAAAGCTGCAGTCCGGCACTTTTTTGGGTTTAAAAATATAAAAAAAGACATTTTTGAAAAAAAACTTAACCAGCCAGTGTTCAAAACGATCTGCTTGCCTTACCTCGATTCAAAACGGTAAGCTTGTAATAATGATGTTAATTCCAGTGGTACTGGTGGATTTCCGCGGGAATTTCGAGCATGTCTTTGCGTCATTACGTCACTTCTGTACACATAGAGAAGGAGTCCCCGGCCTAGCGTGTGTGGATGATGGTGGAGATTTAGCTTAGCACTTTGTATGGCGGATCCCGAAAGTTTAAAGCGACAATCACCAGTGACAACTGGAGATTCACCAGTTGTAAAACCCAAAGACTTCGGACTTCAGAGTGGCTACAGAAAAAAATATATTTTTCACGTTTTGACGTGATAAGCAATCGTTAGATTTAATCAGCATGATATAGCCTACTGCAATGCTTCCCCCCACCCCCCGAATTTGGTCAGAACAAAAGTGAATGTTACTTACTTGTTCAGATGACATTTTCCGATGAAAATTATAATGTTGACACTTTCAAAAAGTATACTCTGAGATTGCTGATGACAGTAGGCTACAGTATCCACAGCGACGCGGCAGCCTCAATACATTGTGTTCATCCGCGCTGTTTCATGCCGATTTACTACCCACGCACAGTTAATAATTCCGCGAATAACTGCAATTGCAGATTTCTAATAGAGATGGCGACAAAGAGGAAAAACGACGGACTGCAGCTTTAAAGTTAATATATTTTAAATGTACTAAATTGCAACTTCATCATTTCAAATGTGTATAAATATATTTAAGCTGTTCATTGTTTGTTCATGTTAGTTTGCAGTCCATTAACTAATGTTAACAAGATTTTAATAAAGTATTAGTAAATGTTGAAATTAACATGAACAAATATTAATAAATGCTGTATATGTGCAGTTCATTATTAGTTCATTTATTAGTTCCCCGGTTCCACCTGACCAAGTGTCGAGGTGTCCTTGAGCAAGACACCTAACCCCAGCTGCTCCCGACGAGCTGGATCGCCTTGCATGGCTGACACCGCCGTCGGTGTATGAATGAGTGAGTGAATGGGTGAATGTGAGGCAATATTGTAAAGCGCTTTGGTGGCCATTGGGTCTGTGAAAGCGCTATATAAATGTAGTCCATTTACCATTTCATGTTAACTAATGCTAGTTAACTAATGAACCTTATTGTAAAGTGTTACCAGTATATTTTAGTTTACCATAAATGCTTGTCAGTACATTCAGCAGTATCTTTAACTATATTTCAAAGACAATATAATTATGAAATTACAAATTAAGATGTACTTAACTCCTACCTAATTTGCTCAAAAAGCACCTTAAAGTTCTGAAATTGCATTTAATATAAATTTAAATGCTTTTTAAAAAACATTTTCATTTCATTGCAATTAACATGCAATTAAGTGTCTGAAAACATTACATTCAGTTCACACTTAAGTATATTCTGTTTAAGTATATTATTTCAATAACTCTGCTAAAGTGTAAAGGGTAGTAGTATTATACTTATACGTAACTGTGTACTTAATTTTCTAAGCAATCGAACATACAATTTTCACTAATTACAGAGACCAGAAGATCACATGCAAGCACCTAGCAACCACGCAGAGCACCCTAGCAAACACATAGCAATGCCCTAACAACCCTTTGCAACACCCTGCCAACCAGCCACAACAGTGTCATTATCACAGTATGTGCAAGTGCCACTCATGTCATCTCCTGAAAATGTAAAAATCGAGTAATTCTGTGTTTAATATAGATATCGTTTTATTTGATTTTGCAGAAAGCATTGATGTTGTACTGTCTGAGATTTTCCATGTGACTTCATATGGCAGGAACCCTGATCAAGATAAACTGCCGTGGTGTTACACAATGACGGAGAGAGCCATTTCCTGGATTACTGCGACATCCAGCCCTGCTCAAAACAATCATGTTAGTACAACTGCACATGCACACACAAGAGCAACAAATCCTTCAGCTTCTCCAGAATATTCTTGATTACTCCAAAATAGTTGTACATGAGAAGTAAAAGAATGATAAAGCTTCCTAAACATTCTGTAGAATTCTCACTGGCATTCTTCCAGGCGTGGGACGAGGAAATCTATGGTAACCCAGTGTTGCCTGAGGCAATAGCTTTATTGGTCATGAGCACTTGACATCATGTACCTGGAACGCCCTGAATATGTTATGGATTTTATTAACCTTGATTCTAGCACAGACATGAGCGACACGAGTGATCAGCGACAATCATGTTAAAGCAAGCTGTTCTTACTGTTACCTAATCATTCTTACAATTTATTTACTCTGCTGATCAGAAGTTTGGAGTCAGTAAGATTCTTTTTGCACAATGCACAAGAACACATTCAATTGACCCTTCGCAGGGAGCTTGATTGACAGGTGATCTGACCAATCATTCTTCGCCATCCGCCATTTTGTCGGACAAAGCAGTCAGGAGAGTTAGTAGATTAACATGGGAGGATTTGAACTTGAAAAACAGTGTACTGACGCCTTTCCGCGGTTAAAACAACATTCCTTCTTATGTTCATTCATGTTTAATTGATGTTATAAATTAACTAGAAGGAAGAGATGATCAGTTCACGAGCAGATTTAACTGAGGCTCTACAGCAATCTGACATACAAATTAAAGAGCCACAAAACGGTATTTAATGTTTAAATTTCTTTAAAAAAATTACCAAATTTGAAAGGTGAGACTTTGTTTAATGTTTAATATCAAAAGTAACCGAAAAGTAACCTGGTCTGTCCTGTCTGTCAGCGTGTTGTCAGTCTCCTCTCTGCTCCGCGATGTATTATGAGAACACGTGTGGCGTGAGAGCGGCGTAGGTTGTCAGGCATAGCGACAGTGACTAAGCGAGGCGGGTCTTTGCGAACGGTCAATTGATCAAAAGTGACAGTGAAGACATTTGTTATGTGACAAAAGATTTCTGTTTCAAATAAATGCTGTTCTTTCTACTCATGAAAAGGGCCCTCAAAAATGAAAATATATCACGACACGGCAGCACAACTGTTTTCAACAGTGATAATAATTTAGAATTTTTTCTTGAGCAGCAAATCAGATGATCAGCATATTAGAATGATTTCTGAAGGATCATGTGACACTGAAGACTGGAATAATGATGCTGAAAATTCAGTTTTGCATCACAGGAATAAATTACATTTTACAATATATTACAATAGACAAACAGTTAGTTTAATTCGTAATAATTTTTCACTGTTTTTACAGTTTTTTTATCAAATAAATGCAGCTTTGGTGAGCACAAGAGACTTATTTTAAAAGCATTAAAAACAGTGTACTGTATGTAGTGCAAACGGATCATCTATAGATCATCTGTATATAATCCCTTAATATATATATTATATATATTTATATATATATTTTTTGCAATAACTTATTTATATATGGTTTCATTCAGTATACATAGACCTATTGATTATTTAATTTGTGTCATATTTGCAGATTTCCTTTTTCTTAGCTGATTGAAAAACTGCTGACAAAAGCTCAAATGCTAAGACAAATCTTTTTGTTGCAGTTTCTTGTAAAGTCAGCATTAAACAGAAGTTGCGATAGTCTTTTCTGCCCTATTGTGACATATCATGGGACTTCATTTTGTCCATGGGGAATTGATTGGACCTTAGTTGACAGTTGTGGTTTGCTATTGGTGGATTTCATGTGATTGACAGGTAGTCCCGCCCTTGCGCCAGTAAACACGTCATCAGAGAAGAGATGGTGCTGAAAGATGGATGGAAAGCTATTTTGATTAAAGATTACGAGGGCTCATACATTTTATTTATATTATATTCCATAATAAACAAGAATTGCCAATTTAGATTTCTTGATGACTTATATTCAATATACTTCAATCAGGTGTGTTTGGATTGAACTTTCTCTCTGTTCCTACTGTCAGCTTCTCGCAGAGGTCATGTCATGGCTGATGTACCACGGCCGTCCCGCACCCCTGCCAGGACACCGGTGTGTGGGAAGAGGCACAAGAAACGGATCGGTCGGGGTCGTATCCTGGGTGGGACGTCCGCATTGCCTGGCGCTCACCCCTGGATGGCAGCATTGTACATCAGCGATGAGTTCTGCGCGGGAACGCTGGTTTCCGCCTGCTGGATCGTATCCGCGGCACACTGCTTTCTGCGCAAGTATGTGTGTGTCTGTGTGTTTATATGCATTTGGATTTAGGAAATTTTAACTTCATTCTAACTCTCTTTCTCAGTCCACTGCGGTCACAGATTCGGGTTGTTCTTGGCCAGCATTACTTTAACGACACCGGCACGAACACCAGGACGTTTGGTGTTGAGGACTATATTTTGTACCCCCATTATACTCAGTTCCAGCCGACCTTAAATGATATTGGTGAGTTTGGACTCCAAATACAAAAACTTTAACATCATTACAAATTTACAAGCAATGTGTGTGTACTTGTTTAATCTAAATTGTGAGGACCAAATGTCCCCGCAAGGGGGACCAGCCAGACACGGGGAAATGGAATAATAAACATACTTAATTATGCTTATTTAAAAATGCAGAAAGTTTTCTGTGATGGGTAGCTTTAGGGGTAGGGTTAGTGTAGGGGGATATATTATTTATAATATTTATTAATGCTGATATGAGCACTGTAAAAAATATTTTTAGCTTTTAATAAACTAAACTTGAAGGGATACTTCACTGATTAGCATTAAGCTTTGTATCAGTAGAAAACCTGTAGTATTTTTGAATGACCGTGCTTTCCCTGCCTCATGTCCCTCTGAGACGAGAGATTTATGTATTTTTGTCTGGAAAAAATCCTCAGATGACGCAAAAATCTTAATTTTGCATCATTGGAGGCTTTTTTGGCCAGAGGCTAGAGACTACAGCCAGAAGTAGGAGCTAGTTCCGCATGTTCCCTTTCAAGGGAACTCGAGCTGCGTTGAGACGCGGTGGGAATGCCTTGCGTGATTGCGTCGTGAAGCACGTGTATAATCAGTCCAATGAAAACGGGAGACGTCATGGGCGGGTGACGTCACCGACCAGGAAGCTATAAAGCACTCCCGTGAACACAAACACACTAGCTTTGTTGCCTTCAGCAAGTGCGATCTGTGTAAAATACTGTCCTGTCTATTTATTGTTTGTCTGTCTCAGTATCTAGATATTATGGAGAAACAAGAATTCAAAACGTTGTGTTGTTCCCTACCCTCGTTTTATCTCGGGTGGGGACGCGCATCAGCTTTGTGTTGCTTGTTTGGGAGTATAGCATACCAGTCAGTTCTCGAGGGGACTGACTGAGTATTGCAGAGGTTGTCTGTTTCAACTCACTCCCGCCGGGCGTCCTTCGAGGAGGACGCTTGGGTGCGCGCTCCCCTAGGCGCGAGTCCCGCTGCTGCCGAGGCACAGCGGCGACGTGCATCTCGGGGATCGCAAATTATCTAACAGCGAGGTTTGAGACGGGCGCGCCCTATCTCTGCCACACGTGTTAGTTCCAGTGCCTATCATGCTGCGATCTCCAGTTCCGAGGAATTGGTATCGTTAGTGTGAAAAAAGAAAAGAAAAGGATATATGTGTATATGTATATTATGAACAAAGCTTGTAAGTTTTCAATGAATAAATGAATAAGTCAGCTCATAACTCTGTTGTATAAAGAGGAGCTTATAAAAGGAGGTTTTATTTTGTGCTGATTTCCTAGTTAAATGTTTTCTGGCCAGCTGAACATTATGAGTGAGAATATAATTAAATCTCTATATCTCAGCCTCCTCGTCAGGGATTGCCGTTTTTTTTTCCTATTTCGACTCCACACTGAGTTGAGATTTTGGAATAAACCGGTTTCTGTTTTATGTGTTTATCCCCAAAACTTCTACTAAAGTAATGTTTTGGGTATTAAATATCATAGTATGACAGTGCCTCGGGTTAAAGAGACGCTAACTAGCTATCTCTCTCCCGAGTCGGCGTCATCATTACCCCGGCGTTATCCACCAGCCATCATAAATAATAGATAAATATTATAAGGCAGCATTGGTGGGTAAACTATATAAGGACATGGATGAATGCGAGGATGTCAGCACTGACGCTATTTCGAGAATTGCGTCGCGCAACAGATCACTATATGGGGGAGGGACGGTTTCGAGAAATCGTTTCTCCCCTTTGCGTCCTCTGGGGGGCGACTCTCTGAGGAGGGTCGCAGCGCTGCCAGTTCGGTTGTTTTCCTGCTGGTGGCCACGGAGTGATATATATAAGTTTTTCTGATGTATGAAAAAAAAAAAAAATATATATATGTCTGTTCTCTGAACGCTTCGCTTTCAACAGAATGATGATATAAACTATCCAGCGGCGTTCCAGAGGTGTCTTCCTCACCGATCTAATGTTCCTGAGACTGCTGGGCGGGAGCAGTCTCAGCCTACTAAAGCTCCTCGCAGCATAAAGTGCTGCAAAATAGAGCGTCGCCATTCGGGCTCATCCACAATCGAGAGGGACCTGGGTGGCGGTCGCTGTCTAGCCAGTTAGAGATATGCAAGATCGGAGAACTGTTTTATCTCTAATATAGCCGGAAGAAGAAGCCCTGACGCTGAGGCTGCAGGCTTTTTGAGGGTGGTCCCCTCCAGGGTAGGGACGGTTTTGAGAAATCGTTTCTCCTCGGCGCCCTCTGGGGTGCGACTCTCTGAGGAGGGTCGCAACGCTGCCAGTTCGGTTCTCCTGCCGGTTTTGCCGTTTCAGGACACCGAGGTGTCAGCGTCCCCAAACGATCATCCGAGGAGGGTTGTAGACCAGTCAGTTCGGTTTCCCTGCCGGTTCCCCATTTCAGGGCGCCGAGGTGCCTGCTTTTTCCAACTGTCCTCCGAGGAGGGTCGTTGGAACTAAGGTAGTTAGAGGTAGGCAAGATCTGAGGACTGTCGTTATCAGGCTTCTGAGGGTTCCTCCGGGGCAGGAACGGTTTTGAGAAATCGTTTCTCCTCGGCGCCCTCTGGGGTGCGACTCTCTGAGGAGGGTCGCAGCGCTGCCAGTTCGGTTGTTCCCTGCCGGTCCTCCGTTCAGGGCACCGAGGTGTCAGCGTCCCCAAACGATCCTCCGAGGAGGGTCGTAGAGCGGTCAGTTCGGTTTCCCTGCCGGTTCGCCGTTTCAGGGTGCCGAGGTGCCTGCTTTTTCCAACGATCCTCCTCGGAGGATCGTTGGAACTAAGATAGAGGTAGGCAAGATCTGAGGACTGTCGTTATCTCTAATAAAACTTAGACAAGAAGTCCTGACGCTGAGGCTATCAGGCTTCTGGAGGTTCCTCCGGGGCA
>JARPMJ010005297.1:45000-64345 GCA_033366665.1 Phoxinus dragarum | reverse complement strand
ACATAACCTTATTGCACATTGAACCTTTTTTAATTCATGGAGTCAGATTAAAACGAGATAATTGCATATCAGAACATGTGTCTTATTTAACAAAAATTCCTTTAAAACGCTGGAAAGACTTGAACAAGCGCGTCCTTCACCGGCTGTTCGAGAAACCGGAAGTTGGGCCGAATAGCCGGCTTTTACAGTGGTGACCCCGACGTGATCTCAGATGGATTTCGCGAGCAAAGATCTTTCCAGCAAAAATGGAATCTAAAATCAACACAGAGGTTTGAACATCTTCTCTTTCTTCCGCCACTGTGGTAAGTTCAACTTTTTCTACCTTTTTAGAAGTGTTGAGAAAATGTTTGCATTGTTACGGGTCGGAAGGCTCTTTGTCTAGAAACACGCGTGAGGACTTGCAGCGGCAGCGCATCAGATGAAGAATGAAAACACTTGTATAGATTTGAAAGATCTCCTTGTTTGCCTAAGCAACAAGAAACGAAACCTAAGATTGGAATAACATCTTCCAAATAATGAATAACTCGACGAAGAACCGAAAAAATAAAGCCTAAAAGTTATAAAATCAGCCGCATGTTTTTTGCCATTTGCATTGGCTTGTAAACAAACCAGCAACACAAAGAGAATGAGCAAACAACAGAAATAAAAATCTAAGTTTGTAAACGATCGAAAAATGCGTGATTTTATAAATAAAAAGGCAGGTCGATGAATTGTTTATGAAAAGCAAAGAAAGTTTGGAAAAACAGGATGATATTATTTACAGGCTAGAAATCAATCTAAAGGCTAAGCTAAATGCTATTGTCCATGCTGCTTCCAAACGCTTAACTCTTTGTGCTTCCGCCCACTGGTAGGCCCAAAGTCACATTGAAAACATTAAAGGAGAACTCCGGTCAATTTTAACATTGAGCTCAATTTTTAGTAAATTTGGAGTGCTGTCAATACAGAGAACAACGACAAAAATCGGTGTTGCCTACACTGTTTTAACCTATTTTTAAAATTTGCACCCTATTGACTTGAATGGGGCAAGTTTTAAACCTGCTTTTATCCTCTTAACATATTTGATGTGTCATTACAAGTGCCCAGCCATGTTGAGTGATTCCTTAAGAGTGAACACGAGTGAATCTGACTGCAGTAGATGTGAAAGATATGAATAAAAATGATGTTATATCAGCCAGCGCAAATACCTGTATTTAGTTCCTGTTTTCGGTAGAAGTCCAAAGTAGTCGATTGTCGAGTTCACGCGCGTGATCATAGCAACTAAACCTATGCGCGTGAACTCGACAATCGACTACTTTGGACTTCTACCGAAAACAGGAACTAAATACAGGTATTTGCGCTGGCTGATATAACATCATTTTTATTCATATCTTTCACATCTACTGCAGTCAGATTCACTCGTGTTCACTCTTAAGGAATCACTCAACATGGCTGGGCACTTGTAATGACACATCAAATATGTTAAGAGGATAAAAGCAGGTTTAAAACTTGCCCCATTCAAGTCAATAGGGTGCAAATTTTAAAAATAGGATAAAACAGTGTAGGCAACACCGATTTTTGTCGTTGTTCTCTGTATTGACAGCACTCCAAATTTACTAAAAATTGAGCTCAATGTTAAAATTGACCGGAGTTCTCCCTTTAATATTCTATACTAAATCTAAACTAATCTTGACAAACTCTATATTACATTTGAAAGCTTGAACTTTAACACAGATGAGATTAAAAAGCATGCAATAATTCTGTTAATTTTCAAATTTGAAATTGTGCTTAACACATATGCTCATAGAACACAATTTAGTCGTTTGTGCAACAATGTGCACATAGGCTAAATTTAAGTTTATTCTTTAAACACAGGATTGCTTTACTGTAAGTGTACTTGGAACACTTAGGTAAAGGCTGTAGATATTCTCTAGGTCAGGTGTCCTGTGTAGAACTGAATTAAACACGTGTGTCTATGCTGAATTTGTTTGTATCCTCGGTGGAAAGAAAGAAAAACTCCACGCGAAGGAGCATAGAATTGCCATGTGGCTATAATGTGATTCACAATGAATTTGAAAATCAAAACAGCGAACGCGCATCTTATTAATCCTGAAACAACAAAACACTCATATTCAAAGTTCCAGAGAACGTCGCGCACATTAGGGTTCAGTAACTCTGAATCTTGAACAAAATTTATGCATTGTTACGTTTGAATTCATTCTAAATGACTCCGAGATTGTTTTTTTTCCCAAATAGATTAACGGATTCGTATGTTACCACAATGTCGAGTCAGAGATTAGCGACGGCTAAAACACTGATATCAGAAGCTCGCAGGCTGCTTGGGTGAGAGGATGAGTGAGTCCGACTAGGACCAGCTAGAGGCTGGTCGATTAATCTAGCTTAGACGCTTCCGACGACCTCTGTTCTAATTTAATGTTACTTTATGTAAGTGCACGTGAAAGATCACGGGCTTGGCCAATCCAAAGCCATTAAAGAGAAGTAAAGTTAATCTACTGGCATCTTTGATGGTGGCCAAAACCTACTGAAGTAAACGGTTAAGTTAAGTTCCATGAGGGACACCCCGAGAGAGGGCTACTGAATATATCTTTGATTGTTGCGTGTAGGGATTACGGCAAAATCCTAGATATGTAGCCATTGCCTCAGCTTGTGATCTTCAGGACTGACCACTTGTGCCGGAGACCTACTGGGTAAGGAACTCGAAGCGACATAGTTTCCTGGTCTAAGCGGGTAAAATATTATTAAAGAGTCAAAAGAGAATAATTAAACATTAAAATGGTAATTTTGCTTTCACATAGTCCTCAAAGAGACTAAAAATGAACGAATAGGCATTTGAAATATAAAAAGAGAAATGATTTTGTCAGCCCGCCTAAACCAAAGATCTTTTCATAATCAAATGTATTGACACGAGAACGTACAGAGCAAGGGCCGGATAAAAAGAATCGCCTTTTGAAAAAAACGAATACTTTGACAACGAAGTTGTTCCAGAGACTCTTCAGAGACCAGAAATAATATTATTTACCTTATATTCTTTTCAATATAACATAATGGTATTATAACTCGAATTCTAATATACATTGTGTTATAATCGCCAAGCAGCCCTGGATTCATTGGAAAAGTGTGACATCAGTCTTATAATTAGATTCTATTGGCCTGATAACCAGTGCCAAAAGGGCAGAAGATGTGCTTTTACGTTTGCAAATAAGTGTGGCACAGGTAACAGCCAAATAAAACTGAATCTGATCAGAGAAGTAAATTTACGAGGTGGGTGTGAAATGCTAAACAGCAGACAGATACCACAGTTTCTTGCAGGTCAAAAAATATCTGCACTAACCGAATGTGGTGAATGACACCATAAAACAGGCAACACCGATCCAGGTGAACAAATTTCTGCCCACAGATCTGATTGTAATGAGAGCAACTTAAAATGACAATATGAGTGATAAAAACTTAGATGAATCCAGAAGATTCCCAGCAGAACTGGGATCTCTAATGCTCATGACACAAGCAGACTGTGAAGGGAGGCTGAACTGCAAGAGCAGCTTTAGGTGTCACACACTGTCCTGAAACAACAGCAACAATTTAGACCTGGTCAATGAAACTCGGTTTCATGTGAAAACAGGAATTAAAAATTTGAAACTGTTGAAAATATCTGAATTAACTGTGGTTCTCTGCATTTGTTTCTGTCTCAGGTTTAACACTGGAATCCCTCGGAAGATGGACGCCAGGACGGGCCGGACTCCACCTGCACCAAAGCAGGACAGCGGGATTGTAGAATTTAACCTGAGACTCGAGAGATGGGTGAAAAGACAACTCAAGAGGCCACTCACACATCACAGTAACACACTACTGCATAACTATGGCCTCCCAGTTAGAAACTGGATCGAAATTTACAACACAATTGTCATATTTTATTCCACCCATCTCTTAGGCATGAACACTGAACACACACCTCCATTACCGCTGAACACTACACATAAGATAAAGATGGCATAGAGACCAAAAGTGACACTTCACTAATGATCTATTGTCCATCATCACACTGAACAGATTCAGACAGCTTCACACACATAGGATGGCAAAGCTGATCCCATGATGACAGTACACTCTACCAACTCATGGGAAAACACTGTAACGTACACATGAATGGCTACAGTCACAAATTGATAATACAAATTCTAAAGCAGAGGCAGACCTACTATTAAAATGCAAAAATGTTTAACTGATTGTTATTGGTGTGGTTGGAAAATCATAGGGCCCATGATTTCTCAACAATGCCTCTAATAACAGACACATTATAAAAACAAACTAGATCTGAAGTGTGAACGCTTCAATCAATTACAAAAAATTACAATTCAATCCTGTCATCGACTGTGACTTAGCCAGCAACACTCACACACATACACACACACACACACACACACAAAAACACACACACACAAAAACACCAAACTGTTGAATGACTAAACACACACAAACACACACTGTTACAAGGAATGCACGATATCCATTCTTGTATAATGCCAAAGCCACTCGGAATAGGTGGCTTGCATTGGAAGATTACTGAACAAACAATGATTATTATATATGTATTTCTTCATGATTTTTGATTGAATATTATTATTGATATTACATGAAATATTGTTGCATATACCTTGCATATTTGTATTTTGACCATTTGACCTACAACAATGTTTTTGGACATTGATTAAATTGAATCTCTGCGTTTGGGTTACACTAAATGTTTTACAGAAACTCTACATGAAATGAGGTTATAAACCAGCATTGTTGTTTTGTTGTGATGAAATTTATTTGAGTGTTTCTTGAAACAGTGTAAGAACTTGTTGATCTTCTTTTGTCCTCCCTTGACCATGTTTCTAAATACATCAATTTAAGGGCCTTTTGCCAGAGACAAATTTGAATCTGACCATATCAACACGTTGACCAATGACAAATGCCATGTGTCTACTTTTGCTGTTTGTTGTATTGGACGCTCTTTTAAATCACAGGATCACTGCTACCGAAGTTCATGTCCTGTGTCCTGGTTCAGAAATCCAAGATTATTTCCAACCAACAAAGACATTTGCTTTTCTCTCAGACATTTCCAGCACACCGGTGCTAAGAGGGATATAGGCCTGTAGGCCAGAGATTTGGGACAATGGGGGGAAATTGTGATGGTCTGATTGGTCAGTTTTGAATATCTCACACCTAGGTGCTAGTCACATGGCCGGGGGAAATGACAAAACAAGATTGTAACTGTTCTTCTGGCTTTTTGCTCTGGATGCTGGGCTGGTGTTGGGAGTCTCTCTCTCTCTCTCTCTCTCTCTGAGAGGAAGTTGGGCGAGTGGATGCGAGAGTGGGAGCGTGGTTTTTGCGTGAGTGTTGTTTTCTATATTTTTTCTATGTTGTGTTAGTCTTATTTAATATCTCTGTTATCGTTAGTGGTGTAGCTTAAAGTGGTTCAGTTTTTGTTTGGTGGTGGCGACGGCCGGTGTGACTGAGAGTCATGCCGGCTCGCGGTGTTGTTGGCGTGGGGCTGGAAACGCTCACGCGCCGACATGCTTTTAAACTTTGTCCAACTATAGATTTCTGTTGAGGATTGCGCTTTGGCAGTCGGGGGGGGTTGTTGGTTATGATAGCGTTAAATCCGCATCTAGGGATGAACAACGGAGTTGTGATTTTTTTAGATAGCTTTGATAAGGTTGCAACAATTGTTGAGCAAGGTGTAACGATCAAGGAGATCTTGGTTCAAGCGGTACCGCTCGTTAATCCGGCAAAAAATATTATTTTGTCGCAAGTCCCTCCGTCATTAGTAATGAAATGTTAGAGAGGGAGCTTTCAAGACATGGGCAGATAATGTCGCCGATTAAAACAATTGGCCTTGGCTGTAAATCTCCGCATTTGAAGCATGTTGTTTCTTTTAGAAGGCAGGTTTTTATGATTCTTAAAAACAACAATGAAGAGTTAAAATTAGTTTTCAAGTTCAAAGTGGATGATTATGATTACAACGTTTATGTAACGTCTGAGAAAATGAAACGTTTTGGGTGTGGACTGGAGGGTCATCTTATAAGATCATGCCCAGAAAAATTCCCTGCTGAGATTAATAAGGCAGTAGAACAGGGTGAGTCAAGTAAATCCCAGAGACAAATTTTGGACAAAAAAAATCATTTACAAGGACAAAAACAGATGTTGTAAGTGAATTGCAGGGACAAAAACGGAGTAAATAAATTGAAACTCAGGGACAAAAACGGAGTAAATTAATTGTAACTCAGGGACAAAAAGAGAGTGATTCAAAATATTCTCAGGGACAAAAGCAGAGTGAATCGAGTGAAACTCAGGGACAAAAGCAGAGTGAATCGAGTGAAACTCAGGGACAAAAGCAGAGTGAATCGAGTGAAACTCAGGGACAAAAGCAGAGTGAATCGAGTGAAACTCAGGGACAAAAGCAGAGTGAATCGAGGAAACTCAGGGACAAAAACAGAGTGAATCGAGGGAAACTCAGGGACAAAAACAGAGTGAATCGAATGAAACTCAGGGACAAAAACAGAGTGAATCGAGTGAAACTCAGGGACAAAAGCAGAGTGAATCGAGTGAAACTCAGGGACAAAAGCAGAGTGAATCGAGTGAAACTCAGGGACAAAAGCAGAGTGAATCGAGTGAAACTCAGGGACAAAAGCAGAGTGAATCGAGGGAAACTCAGGGACAAAAACAGAGTGAATCGAGGGAAACTCAGGGACAAAAACAGAGTGAATCGAGTGAAACTCAGGGACAAAAACAGAGTGAATCGAGTGAAACTCAGGGACAAAAACAGAGTGAATCGAGTGAAACTCAGGGACAAAAGCAGAGTGAATCGAGGGAAACTCAGGGACAAAAACAGAGTGAATCGAGTGAAACTCAGGGACAAAAGCAGAGTGAATCGAGTGAAACTCAGGGACAAAAGCAGAGTGAATCGAGGGAAACTCAGGGACAAAAACAGAGTGAATCGAGGGAAACTCAGGGACAAAAACAGAGTGAATCGAGTGAAACTCAGGGACAAAAACAGAGTGAATCGAGTGAAACTCAGGGACAAAAACAGAGTGAATCGAGTGAAACTCAGGGACAAAAACAGAGTGAATCGAGTGAAACTCAGGGACAAAAACAGAGTGAATCGAGTGAAACTCAGGGACAAAAGCAGAGTGAATTAAAATATTCTCAGAGACAAAAACGGAATGAATCAGATGGAATAAAACCAAAAAAATCACACAAAGCTCAAAAGTTTGAACAAAATAAAAGATCAACGCGGACAAATGAAGAGCTTTTTCAGGCTCCTTCTCCAGTTGAGAACAGCCAACAGCATGAGAATGAGGAGAAGGCCAGTAGCACTCGGAAAGAAGTAGAGTTGACTGAAGAAAGTGAGATGCTAGTAGATTACAAATCTGACAAAGATACTTCTAGTGATGTTGAGGACTCTGAAGCAGACTCTATAGTTTCCTCGCAGTCTTTGCCCCTGGTAGGAAGTGGTTACTCTATGTTGAGTATTAAAGGACAAGTTCGGTATTTTACACTTAAAGCCCTGTTTACAGACCGTATCTGATGAAATAGAACGGTTAAGGTTAAAATTTGGGACACATGCTGCTGTCGCGAGAATTTTAGGTTTATTTAGCTTTTGTGGACCTATTTTGCCGAACGCGTCACACCCAGATTCTTCCGTTGAGAGCTTGAATAATAGACACCAGTTGGTGGCGATAATGCACCTTTGCCAATTGCAAGCAAACCGCTGGCATTTCATTGAATACACAGAAGAAGCAGAAGAAGAAGCGGCGGAGGAATATCGTACCTCACACAGCACATTCAATACAAGTCAATGGAGGTGGACAAACACTACGATAAAACCTGTTGGAAAGCATCTTTTTCAGCGATTTTTTTTTGGGATCATATCAGTGAACACCCCTGACCACTCGGTGAGTTTCACGTCTTTGTAAACGAAAGTTGAATGTGTTTTAGGAAGGAATCTGCCAGTGCACATAGACAACCATTGTGGGGGTGTGGGGGGAAAGCTAAATAAACCTAAAATTCTCGGGACAGGAGCATGTGTCCAAAGTTTAATCTTAACCGTTCTATTTCATCAGATACGATCTGTAAACAGGGCTTTAAGTGTAAAATACCGAACTTGTCCTTTAAGAAGTTTCTCATGAGTACTAAAGGAGCTAGGAATGTTAAACTTGAGAGTGCGTTTCCTGATCTACAACTTTTCATAAATTCAGTCAAGAATTTTCAAAAAACTTCTGAAAGTGCAGGGGAGAAAGTTTTTTACTGATCAAGAATTGTATCGCTTAAAGAAACTTGTTTTAAAAGTTAAAAGACAGCTACAAGATGATGAATATGTTTAGTTTTTTTAATTTGTTTTTTGTTTGTTCCTCTTTTGGTTTTCTTTTTTTCTTTTTTCTAATGAGTGAGTTAAAAATAGGCAGTCTGAATTTGAATGGAGCTCGAGATGAAGGAAAAAGAGCTTCATTTTTCAGACTGTGCTCCCTTAAAAAAATGGACGTTATCTTTGTACAAGAGACGCATAGTACTGTTGATAACGAAGTTGACTGGAAGAGAGAATGGGAGGGTGATGTTTTTTTAAGTCACAAATCTAGCAATAGTTGTGGAGTGGGTGTTCTTTTTTCCAAAGGTTTCAATCCTCACTCTGTTGAATGTGAAGAGATGATTAAAGGCCGACTGTTAAAAGTCAGAGTAATATATGAAAAATTTACAACTCGTGTTTATCACTGTATATGCTCCAGCTGTTGGTAAGGAGAGATTGTTCTTTTTGGAAACTGTAAACGATGTTATCAGAGATTGTAATGATAAAGAGTTCTTATTTATAGGTGGAGACTGGAATTGTACAGAGAGTAGACTTGACAGGAATCATGTCAAGCCTCACCCGGCCTCCCGCACACGTCTCATTCAACTGTTAGAGACTCATGAGTTATATGATGTGTGGAGAGGGTTACATGCTAATCAAAGGCAGTATACCTGGGACTCACTGTAAAGACAATTTATTGTCTATGGCCAGACTCGATCGTTTTTATTGTTTTAAATATCATTCTAATGTTGTTAAAAACTGCTTTATTAGCCCTGTTGGGTTTTCTGATCACTCACTCATCTTGGTTTGTGTCTTTTTGAAGTGTGTAAAGCCCAGTAGTGCCTATTGGCATTTTAATACAGCTTTACTAGAAGATACAAATTTTAAAGACATTTTTGCATCTTTTTGGAAAAATCATCAAAGTAGAAAAAATGATTTTGTGTCTCTACAACAATGGTGGGACTTTGGAAAAGTTCAAACAAAACAGCTGTGTCAGCAATATAATTGTAATGTCACCAAAGTGTTATTGAAGTCAGTGAAAGCTCTGGAGTCTGAAGTAGAGGAACTCCAGGTTTTGGCTGAGGCCACAAAAGATCAACGGTATTTTGAAGCTCTTGAGGTCAAAAAGACTGTTTTAACGAACCTGTTTGGGTATCAGCACAAGGGGCTCTTATTAGGTCCCGTTTTAAAATGTGGTAGAAATGGATGTTCCATCACACTTTTTCTTTGGATTGGAGCGGAAAAAACGGTCAAAAGAGATACATTCATGGTTTAAAGTCTGATGCTGGGCATGTGTTGTCTGATCATGCTGCTATTTGTAAACATGCTGTCAGCTTTTACTGTGAACTGTATAAATGTGAACACCAAGAAGAGCCGATGTTAGCTCAGAGTTTTTATACTGGTCTTCCCCAGGTTGCACAAGAAAGTAACGTTGTGCTGGATTCAGATATTTCCCTTGGTGAACTATATGTAGCGTTGCAGAGTATGCAGAGCAGAAAATCTCCTGGATTAGATGGTCTACCAGTTGATTTTTTATAAGTTTTTTTTGGTTTTTAATTGGAGAAGATCTTCTGGCAGTGCTGAAAGATAGCTTAGCCAATGGACTTCTGCCTTTAAGTTGCAGGAGGGCCCTGCTGCCAAAGAAAGGTGACCTGCAGCTTATAAAAAAACTGGAGACCTGTGTCCCTGCTTTGCACTGATTATAAGATACTCTCCAAAGTGTTGGCCAACAGACTTAGTAAAGTTATGGAACAAGTAATTTTGCCTGATCAAACCTATTGTGTCCCTGGCAGGCTGATTTATGATAATATTGTTCTTATCCGAGACTTGTTAGAAATCTCTAAGCTTTTTGGTCTTAAAATGGGAATAGTTTCTATTGATCAGGAAAAAGCGTTTGACCGCGTTGAACACAAATATTTATGGGAAACAATGAGTGCGTTTGGTTTTACCTCTGATTTTATTAACAAGATCAAGATGGTGTACTGTGATGTGCAGAGTGTTTTAAAAATCAATGGTGTTTTGAGCGCTCTTTTCCAGGTCCAGCGGGGAATTAGGCAGGGCTGTGCCCTCTCTGGCATGTTGTATTCTCTGGCGTTTGAACCCTTATTACATAAACTTAGATCTGTTTTAAAAGGTGTGATTTTACCAGGGTGCAATATACCCTTAAAGCTATCTGCGTATGCAGATGATTTAGTCATCATTGTTGATAACCAACAAGATATTGATATACTGACAAATGTGATAGTTCAATTTGGTATAATTTCTTCAGCCAGAGTAAACTGGAGCAAAAGTGAAGCTCTCTGTATAGGAGTGATGGAGAAAAAGTTTAAATTGCCTGTTGGGTTAAATTGGAAGACAGAGGGGGGGTTAAAATACTTAGGTGTTTTTTTGGGTGAAGAAACCTTTGTCCTTAAAAACTGGGATAACGTTCTTGAAAAAACTAAAGGTTGTTTTGCTAGATGGAAGTGGATTTTACCAAAGATGTCTTATCGAGGTAGAGTTCTTGTCATTAACAACCTGATTTCATCCACTTTATGGCATCGTTTATCGTGTGTTGATCCTCCTCCAGACCTGCTACCAAAGATTCAGGCACTTCTTGTTGATTTCTTCTGGGATCGTCTGCATTGGACGCCTCAAAGTGTGTTGTTTTTGCCGAAAGATGAAGGAGGACAAGGCGTAATTCATCTGAACAGTAGAGGGGCTACTTTTCGTTTCCAGTTTGTGCAGAGGTTTCTGTGTGGTCCCGCAGACTTGGTGTGGAGACCGCTGGCATGCACTATTCTGAACCAGCTAGGTGGACTTGGCCTAGACAGAACATTGTTTCTGATGGACTTAAAACAGCTCAACACCAGTGGTTTGCCGAGTTTCTACCGTGGACTGTTAAAAGTCTGGAATCTATTTAAGACGGAGAGGACAGAACATCATAGCTCACTGTACTGGCTTCTTCAAGAGCCAGTTGTGTATGTGACCCGTTTGAGTGCAGCTTGTCAACTAGGTCCCTGTTTACTCAAACAGTTCTGTTTGGCTAATGTAGTGACTTTGGGACATGTAATTCATTTTACAGGTGCAAACATGGACAATGCGCTTCTACTTGCTTCTCATGTAAAGGTGCACTCTATTCGCATGATTGAGTTGTTGCTCAAAAAGTGGAAAGAGGTTTTAACAGACTCTGAACGCACTTTGTTGCATTTTTATTGTGATGGTTCTGCTCATTATAGTGCCTTTGGTGAAGATTCTCCCAGACTTTAAGGACTGTACAGGTTTTTCTTAGGAATCAATAATCCCTGTTTGTCCGTTCATGATGCTGACAAGAAATTGTTATATAGATTGATTGTGAAAATTTTGAATAAAGATAAACTAAATGGTAAGATTGACACTCCATGGAGAGCTCGCTTGGGTCTGGTAGATGGTGTTGGACCTGAATGGAGGGCGCTGTATAAACCACCATTGTTGAAGAAAGTTGCTGATTTGCAATGGAGAGTTTTACATACAGCAGTGGCTGTTAATTCTTTTATCTCTGTTTTAAACCCTGATATTAATCATGACTGTCCTTTTTGAGATCTTCGGTGAGACAGTTTTTCACTGCTTCATGGTCTGTTGTCGTCTTGTGCCACTGTTCTCTATGTTGGAAGAGCTTTTCAAATTGTTTGATGTAGTTTTTTCCAAACAGTTGTTTATTTTATGTTATAGGTATTCACAAAAAAAGAGAGAGCGGTGTCAACTCTTTAATTTCATTTTGGGGAGAGCAAAGATGGCTGTGTATATGAGTAGACGAAATAAGGTTGAAGGATCTACAGATGATGATGCTGTTTTTGTATTTGTCAAAATGTTGAAATCACGTTTAAGAATAGATTTTAATTACTACAGTGTGATGAACGATCTCGGAAAATTTTCCAATACTTGGTGTCACAAAGATGTACTCTGCTCTGTTGTAGAGAATAATCTAACTTTTAAGAGTGAGTTGATCTCTATCTCTCTCTTTCTCTCTCTATCTCTCTCTCTCTTTCTATTTCTCTCTCTCAGGTAACATTTTACATTTATGCTGGGTACAAATGGTTTAAATTCTCATTACATCCATGTTGTAACTATTTAAGTGTAAACATAACCTTATTGCACATTGAACCTTTTTTAATTCATGTCAGATTAAAACGAGATAATTGCTTATGAGAACATGTGTCTTATTTAACCAAAATTCCTTTAAAACGCTGGAAAGACTTGAACACGCGCTTCCTTCACCGGCTGTTCGAGAAACCGGAAGTTGGGCCGAATAGCCGGCTTTTACAGTGCCTGTGCTGCATAGTGTTATTAGGCTTGTTCGACTTCATGCAGCTCTGCGCAGACCGATCGGCGGCTGACTAAGCAGTGCATGCCGGTTAGAGATTTTGACTTGATACAGCGGCGACGCCACGTGACTGCGACGTATGCCATCAAATTATCGTGAGAGCGATTCGAGAGTAGCCGAGAACTCAGCCAGCGCAGTTTCTCAAGAGCTCTGATGACGACACGGCTGTTCCACGATTGGCCGGATTCACCGTATGACAACGATGTCAATGTGTTTCGTGTTTATTTTCACACCTTTGGTTCCACTAAAGCTCACAAATCAGTTTTTTTTTTAACAGTAAACATTCTTTTTTAATGTAGTCAAAATGTCTATTAAATCAAAATGTCACTGAAACATCTGTGTATTTGGAAAATATTGCATTTATTTCACTTCAGCTGTGGTAAAGTATGCAAACACTCGATAATATCATATCGTGATATCAATAATTACAATGTCATCGACGATATACATCGCATACCCCTGGCCCGAGGCAAGTGACAGTTCCCTCAACTGTGTCGTTCACACTGACCCCGGGCCATCGGGCAGTGCTTATTGTCGAGCTCGGCATGTCTCAATCGGGGAAAGACATGGGGGGAGTACTCAAGAGGGGAGTGTAGCCTATAATAAAATATGTTATATATTTTTGTTTTAATGATTGTATTCATTTAGTTTATTTATTGTTTGACATATGCCTGAAAATGAATATCAACTGAATTTGATAGTAATGTAGGCTACCATGTTACACTGACTGTTCACAGCATTAGTTGAGACATTTTTTTCCTCTAGAATAATTGAAGTAGCTGAAAAAAGCTCCTGAAATATTTCCAAATTAATCAATATCGAAGCAAAGCTAATGGAGATCGGAAGTGTATCAAAACAAGAGCTTGTAAATCTGAATCGAATTGTGAAATTTGGATCAATATCAAGAGACCTTTATAACATGATGTATGCGGTTAAACTGTACACCTCTTCCACTAGCTAGTTTACACACTTAAAACTAAAAGTATTGAGCAAAAGTAGGCCTATTCAGCAAAATATATTTTTTTATTTAGTGGAAATTTAGTTTGTAGGACAAATGCAAAACATAAGGTGAATTATGTTCTTATAAAAGATGAAAATGTTCCTTTTTGAATAATTAAATAATGATCACTTGTTTCTTCTGGACATGATGATGATTTAATCGTTTTTTTATTTAAGAAAAAAAATATCGCACTTTCTTTTGAACTTTTTACATCATGAAGATTTAAAAATGAACCCTGAAATTAG
Organism: Phoxinus dragarum; assembly: GCA_033366665.1. NCBI lineage: Eukaryota > Metazoa > Chordata > Actinopteri > Cypriniformes > Leuciscidae > Phoxinus > Phoxinus dragarum. The sequence continues at coordinate 50,435 of JARPMJ010005297.1, read as the reverse complement.
GTGATGAATACATACATTTTCCTATATAAATTCAGTTTATCACATCTAAACACAATCTAGTACAGAAAAACACAAGCTATATATTCAGTACAGTGTGTGTGATTGTAGAATGTGAAGATCTGCTGTATTCAGTGCATGAGGAAGTAGGAGAGCAGAGAACAGCAGAGGAACAGGACGCTCTGGGTGACGCTCTGAGCCCCGTTACACAGGTTCCCCTCACAACATGAGACGCTCTCAACATTAGGAATAAATGTGGAGTCACAAATAGATTTAGACACACAGCCTTTTACATCAATTGACTGGTCTCCAACAATCCCTGATGAAGAGAAAGAGAACAAAGGTTGAATTAGTCTAAGCTGAACATTATGTGATCTGTATCAAATATTTAAATTGATGGTGGAGAAACAAAAATAACAACAATCTTCGTCCTTTTCTTCTCACCTTTTGCTTTAATGCACCGATCTTCACTCCCTGAACAGCTCACTGTGTTTGAGCAGTTCTGTCCATCACAAGAGAAACATTTCATTCCATTGGGGATGTTTGGGGGATCTACAGGAGGAAAACATGCATTAGATTGAATGTCCTCTGGCTCTGGAAGTCAAATTAATGTTGACTTTAAGGAAGATAGTGTGGTAGATTTTTTCTTCTTTCACACCTGACTTAAGTTTAGGGTCTCGCCTACAATCGACGTTAGTTTCCTTTATCTTGGTCTCGACTACAATCGACGTCCCGGTTCAATAATCTTTATACTCGCGTCTCCTCATCGACGTGTACGAGTTGCCAAAATCGTATGAATTCATGACCTACCCCTGACCCCGCCCCTAAACCTACCCATCACGTGGGTTTAGACAAATCGTACAAATTCGTACGAGTGAGGTCGTACAAATTCGTACGAATTAGCCACCTTTTAATCACTCGAATTGGTCGTGAGATAGCATTGACCTCTCAGACAAATTTCAGAGAGAATCCCACCCACAAATAGTAATACAACCGTGTTTATAGAATTTGAGCATATGAATATTGTTCCTGCAAAAATAAATATTAGTAAAAAATCTATCACAATTTGCACAAGGTCAGTAAAGCACAATACCTGGAGCATCTTGGACGTTACACTGGTCTGTGTTACAGCAGGAAGAAGAGATCTTTGAAATGCCGAAGTTCATGGACCCACTTCGACAGTCAACAGCACAATCTTTAATCTTCAAATGTACACTAATTTGGCCTAAAATATGAATGATACAGAAAAGAAAAGTACATGTTATTTTGATGGAATAATTATAAATATAAAAAACCCCGTTTTTTTTTTAATACAATTGCCATTGTTAACAAAACAATCGTAGAGAAAACAAATAGCAGAAACAGCAGAAATACATTTAATATTCAGTGATTGATCATATGCGTACGCGTGCGTATGATACGCACTTTATGGCGTTTAATACGCACGCACTCCCCACCCCTAATCCTACCCAAGGGTTTTCAGTGCGTAGCATATGCACGCAAAAAAAAAAACATTTTTGGCCCATAAATGTTACGAGAAATAATATTTGTGGTATAAATACACACTTTCATGAGATCGTGTTGCAGCGATTTAGTAAATTCTGCCAAGAAAAGAGTCACAGTTATATGAGAAGTCACAGTTACCACTCGATCTGTCATGCTGGTCTTCCTACCTTGTGATGCCACTGTTAAACTGATGCACTTGGAAGATCCACTGGGACATGTTTTTAACTTCTGATCGGCACAAGAATTCGTCAGATTGCACACATAACAGCTGAAAGAGTGTCCTTTAGTAAGAAAACAGAGAGACAGTGATAGAGAGATCCAATGAAATATATATATATACATCACAAACACTTTTTGTCTTCGTACCTGCAGTGAAGAGAATGAACAGAAGAAAAACTGAGATTTGCAGATCCATCTTTGACAGGAGGGGAATGAAACATCATGCCTGTTTCGGAGCTCATTTTATAGCTTATCACAAGAGGAGGATCTTCATGGGAAAATAAGAGTGGAGAAGCAGAAACGATTACACAATTGACTTAATTTAAGGAAATTACTACTCTTTGCAGGTCTACAAAAACCAACCTTCATAGTTCACCCAAAGATCATTCACTCGTCCTCATGTCATTCAAAACCTGTGTGACTTTTTTCCTCAGCAGAACATGTTCTAGAAGAAAGTAAAATGTCTTCTTGTGTTCTGCAGAAGAAAGAAAATCATATATAATTTAGTTTAGGCTTTAGGGATTTGTGGCCATTTGGTGAGGAGGATGGAAAGTTATTTAGAAACCAGTATAAACATTAAAGGATTGTAATGCAGTTACAGTAAGTAGTATATGACCATATATGACACTAAACGTCCTATCAAACATGACCATAAGTTTGATTTCCTCTGAAATCAGGAACAATCAGACTTGAGGCATTGTGAAACACAAAAACAGCATTTAATGACACACCACGGCTTCATCAATTTCATCACATTCTCAAGCACATGACTAAAAGAACTAATCCGGGCATTTCCCAGGCTTCATGTCATCTGTAGGTTACAGGGATGCTGGAGCCTATTGGGTAAACTTTCTTTTTCTTTCTCTGTTAATGTCTTATTTGAAGTTTTTAACAAAAAGCAAGAGGATGAAAGCAAGAACAATAGCTATATTTCAAAATAAATACAAACCAATTAAAGGACAGTGGGTAACATAAATAAAGCACTGAAAAAAAGGGTTTAATCTTCTCCTAAATTGATACTTCTCAATAGTATAGACTCTATTTGTATAACGTGAGATATTTATATTACAATATTCATTTATATATATATGTGGTGATGCGCTCCATGACAATGATTAGGGGCGGGAGTGCCTAAGCGAGCGCGTCATTCTCGTTCTGGAAGTGACGTCATCCTGGCGTTCGGGAGTGCGACTGAGGAGGAGGAGGACTGTAAACTCATTGATAACATATCCGTTATGGCAAGCCTGTAATTTGCACCCTATTGAGTACATTGAGCGGTGTGATTCACTATTTACCGTAATACAGGGCTGGTGTTACAGCAGGCTTGGTGGGAATAGCTGGGCTTAGTGACGACCGATTGGATTGTGTTTCCCCTTGCCAGTATGGAAGGCCAAAGGGGACAAAACGTGTGAAACTGACGCGTTAACACGCATTTACGCGTTAACACGCATTTACGTGTTAACACGTCATTACGTGTTAACGCGTAAATTGCGTGTTAACGCGTAAATACATTTTTGGGACATTAGCACCACCTACTGGTTTCGTGCTGCTCTTGCTCAAACACAGAGAAAGCTTGTAAATACCAGTTTTTAATTTGAAATACATGTTCAACAATGTACTTTTCATAGGTTAAAACTAGGCAGATATAATTACAGCAAATTTTAAATGGGCCTCTGAAAGTCATGACCATTTTCACAATCACAAAGTTTTGTTAGGATAATTACACATTTCCTTCAAATAGTATTTTCATAGCCTACACTCCTACTGTAGCATATTTCTAAAGCATCTTTTTATAATTTAACTATATGCATTATTTGTTAGATAGCCCCTTCTGATAACACATTAAGCCTTGTGAATCTGATTGATCGTATATATATCAACACACACACACACACACACTACACTTTACACATTAGATTACATTAAACATACTGATACTGAGATAAGATACACCCGTGCAGCACTTTTAGCCTTCCTTGTATTTATGAAAATACATGTTTATCAGAAAGTTTTTGATCAAGGGTTTTGATATACAAGTTTTACCCCTACCCCAAATAATTACATATCCAATACAAACATGCAGCAAATATTTACTTTTGTATATACCAACTTCTGAACTTAATTGAAATTCTTCATTCAAAAGTGGCCCAAACCAAGTACTGAGTACATATGCATGATTATATTTTTCAGAGGAACATTTCTGTATTTAAAATCCTTCTTTTGTTGATTTCATGTAATATTAAAATTTTGACTTTGAATTTGGGGGTTTCAAAAGCTGTAAGCCATAATCATAAAAATTATAACAAATAAAGGCTTGAAATATCTCACTTTGCATGTAATGAGTCTAGCCTACTTTATTAAGAAGCACCTGTGTATATGCTATATTACAACACACACTACACACACACAGAGGCGGACAGAGTACACAGCTTCATTACTTGAGTAAAAGTACAAATACCCCTTGCTAAATTGTACTCAAGTACAAGTAAAAGTACTACATTCAGATGTATACTTAAGTAAAAGTACTAAAGTACTTGTTTTTAAAAGTACTTGAGTATCAAGAGTACATTTTCTAAATATTGCATTACTACTGCCACAGTGCTTACATTTATGTACAGAAACGTCCTACATGGAGTTATGAAAAATGTTAATGTTAATACCTTGGATAATGTAAAAGGAATTGAAAGTAAAATCAAGTAATTTTCATCTTTTTACCACGTTGTTTTATTTAAGATTTCTCACTTGCCCACAAGGCAATAGCACAATGGCAACGCTCTGACATACCTCTGCTAGAGTTTTAAAGGATTTTTTGCACCCACATTTGAACCGTGTGTACATGTGAGTTTCTCTGTTTTTTCATCAATCAAATCAATAAACCTAAACCAGCAAAGAAGGCAATATAGCAATGTTCTGACACACCTCTGAACCACACCTCTGAAAGGTGATTGCTGATAGGCTGTCCCAATCAGTGACGCCTGCACAATCCAGTCACGTTTGAGAGGGAAACAACAAATTGAGTTTTTTTTTTTTTAGAAGAAGTGACGGGTACTCAGTACTCACGGTTATGGATAGAAATGTAGTGGAGTAAAGAGTACAATATTTGCTTTTCAAATGTACTTGAGTAAAGTCATGAGTACTCCCCAAAAAATGATACTCGAGTAAAGTACAGATCCCTCAAAATTGTACTTAAGTACTGTACTCAAGTAAATGTACTCCGTTACTGTCCGGCTCTGCACACACACATGCGTAATAATATAATAATCTAAAGTGAGTGGCTTGAATTTTTAATAAATGAAATTAAACAGAACTTCCGCTTTTAATGTCATTTTACAATGGATATTAAAATGTGAAATGAATATAGGACCAAAAGTAATCATATATATTCTCGCCAAAATGTTGGATAGATTTGGAGTGCTAATACACTCGTGATCTATCAATTCAGTTTCCTGGAAGTTGAAGTGACCCTTCCATCAGTGTCGTTGGCTCATCGCTCACGATGGCTCATGAGGTAAGCTCAGCGTAGTGCTTGAGTCACTCTATCATGAATAATGCAAATAAAATAAAGGTGTTGTGTCACGGTGACACCGCCTGTCGTTACTGTTTGTAATCATTCTCATGACTATTAATTTAGTGATGCACACCTTCGTTTTATTGTATTTATTCATGAGATTGTGAAAAAGCGCTTACCTAATGGATACGATGAGCCTACGTCA
>JARPMJ010005297.1:0-42500 GCA_033366665.1 Phoxinus dragarum | reverse complement strand
TATAAATTATATATTATATAAATTATAATATATAAATTATATAATAAATATAATTACAGCATATTTTAAATAAGCCTCTGAAAGTCATGACCATTTTCACAATCACAAAGTTTTGTTAGGATAATTACACATTTCATTCAAATAGTATTTTCATGTAGCCTACACTCCTACTGTAGCATATTTCTAAAGCATCTTTTTATAATTTAACTATATGCATTATTTGTTAGATAGCCCCTTCTGCGTGTGTGTGTGTAAATCTGCAACATTTCAATGATTTATACATTTTACATCAGATGATCTCAATCAACCTTTTGTCTTTGCATGCAATATTACATTGTGACAAACATGTTTAAAGAAGTGGTTGTGGTTTCCTTTTTTAGTTACTTGTTTTGCAAGAGAGAAAAATCCGTTGACCACTGAATGTTTTGACAAATTGTTGTGTGCTGATTGTTATTCAGTCAAAGCACAGTAGAATGAATCGAAAAGCTTACGACATCAACATTTACACTGTTCTCAAAATAGTTACCACGATGATCTGAACGCTTTGTAATTGTCCTAAACAAATTTATTTCATGCAAATTACAAATCACATTCTCAAATGTTTTCACATTAGTTCATACAGCCAACCAAAACTTTAATATATCAGGAAAAAACAATTGCAGCTCTTTATATGTGTTTTAAATCACAATCATTTGTGCACCATTTTTCCAAACACAACAAAAAAAACTCTGTCATTTGTTACATTCTCAGTTGCACTTTGTCCTCAATTAGCCCCAAATAAATATCTGCTGAGTTACCATAATACACACAACACAGGGGATGCAAATTTCCTAATTGTTTACACAGCTATCTCAATTACAAACACTATAAAAGGGGAAATGAATAATGACAAAAGAGGAGTGAGGAATGGGAAAAGGAAGACATGTAAGAGTGAAAGATTTTGGAGAGGATAGAGGAAGGGTAATATTGAGAGGGAGAGGAACAGTGGAGGAGGTAGAAAGAGATGAGGGGAAAGGAAGAGGAGACGGAGCAAGAAGAGTTGAGGATTTAGGAGAAGCAAGAAGAGCTGAGGATGTAGAAAGAGTAATTGAGAGAAGCTGGACAGAGAGTTCAGGCCAATATAAACACCGTGCCACAGTCAATGTCCCTGGACAACAAGCTGCAGTCCACTGGTGTTGTGGCACTCACCGCTGTCTTGGAGCCGCACAACACAGAAAGGCTTCTACATTTTTTTTAAACTCCCTCAATGAAATCCACTTTCCGCAGCATGGGTGATCAGGAGCAAATTGTGCGAAATTGTTTGGGACTATTTCCAATTTCACCATTCAGCAAGAGTGGTTTGTGCATCACCCACATTTCAGGATGGTGTTCCTCCCAGCATATTCTGCTCTTGGAGATGGAAAGTGCATGATCTCATTCTCAACCTTTACAACCAAGTCTTCTTCAAGCGATGGAAGAGGCCTGTGCAGAAGTTGAGGCTCATGGATGGATCCAGCATTCAAGGTTTTTTTCCCCACGATCCATGACTCGTGAAAATATACACTGTGATGTTGATGAATTCTTTGACCAGATGTAAATGACAGGCAAGTTCTATAAAGTTCATTGATTGCAGTCAATTTATTTACAAAAATTCATCATTATACATATTTTCATTAATGTATTTATGTCTATACGACTGAATTTACCAATTTGTAAATGCCATCAAATTTACCATCAATTTGCCTTTACCATACATTTGTAGTTTTGATGTTAATATTTATTTATGATAAATGCATTATTAGAATAAAATGCAGTGCTTCATTATGCAGAGAATACTGAAATGTTTTGCCAACATAAGAGTGTGTTTAGTTTTCTGTGTTAATTGTTTTGAGACCAACTACATTTGGTCAAAATTGTGTCAAATAGATTGAGAAAAACTGTAATATACAAATATACTGCATGAGGAGAATTTTTTTATTATATCCAAATAATTAGACGGTTCAAAAAACAAACATTTCTTTCATACACAGAAAATGAGATAGAGAACAAACATCTCAATAACATATGACATTGAACTGTGAATATCCAAAAACAAATATCAAAATCAAAACAAAAATGGGTCACTGAGCACAAAAGCAAGATCTGCAATGGCCATCCCAGTCCCTGGCCTGAACCCTATAGACTAGCATCACAGTCCCGCCCACAGCCCGAGAGAGCTCTGGTGCCGGAAGTAAATTTCCCATTCATTTCTCCCATTGACTTTTGGAAAAATCTGTATCTAAAGAGTTTTAGAGCATGTCTGAGGATAACGAGCTATGGCTGAACTCATAAGCATACAACATATCATTTCGAGTGAAAAAACGAAGAGAAAATCCAAAAAAAGGCAAAGGTACAAGACTGTGTACATATTTTCATTTCTGAGCGAAGGAACTACTCATCCCATAAACCACCGCGCCTCACTGAAGTCGACTGAAGCAAACCGCGAAAGAGCCTTTTGAGTGAATTTTATATAGTGAATGTGTAGTTAATAGCAGCTATTTCAATAGTAATCGTGTAAATAAAAATAATAGTGTTTTATATAGGTATTGTGTATTGAATTTTATATTTATCATCGTGTATTTTATATTGTGTGCGTGTGTGAAAGCGGTTAACGATAACGTTAGCAACATGGTGCAGTGCTTTGTACCTGACTGCAAATCACCGCTCAGTCTCAGTCGTCAACACATGTGTTCAGTCAGTGTGTAGTTTGTGTGTTTATTTCAAAGCCCTTTATGACACAGGACACTCTGCTGACAGGACAGGTTGAGGTCCATGCTCATTTTCATGAAGTTATAGTTCATTCTTAATTGTAATAACATTTAATGTATTTTCTTAATATCCACAACGAGTGTAAATTAAAAAGTGATGGTCAGCAAACCAGAAAGTGCACAACGCCACCGGTCTGATGCATGGTCTGCTCTTGGACCATCATATTCAGTTTATTAACTTGCCATGAATTATTATACAAATGTTCAGTAAATGCATGAAGAGGTAACGTTATGCCTAGGTTAAATATTGTTTTGACAGTGGCATCATAAAATGCTTGATATGACTCATACCATATGAAGGCTACAGTAGCCTATCTAAAGTGAACGATAAGTAAGGGATAATAATGTAAAGCGAGGCGGTTGTTATAGCGAATACAACTCCCGAAAGGCTAACGTTAATTAACGTTATGAGCCCGACGCGAAGCGGAGAGGTCTTGAATCAGCCTGTATTCGCTATAACAACCAACTCGCTATACATTATCCCGCTTATTACATGGCTACCTACCAAATAAATCAATAATTTGACACAAAATATTAATTAAAAAAAGGAATGTATTGATTTAAAAACTATTTATATGGCTTCCGCTAAAGAAAACAGTCCGTTCCGTCTCTTCTGTTAGAATCCTGCTTCCATGGCAACGCTCTGTTTTTTCCACGGACCTTCGCGGGGTTTACACGATTTCCACCAATCAGATGCATCACTGTGGGATTGTGGGATTGTTTAGGATTGTGTGTAATGAAGTACTTATCCAAGACATCGCGAATAAAAGGCATTTATCTCAAAACAAGGTTAGTGCCCCATGAACTTTTGGCGTTTATATGAGCATATACAATCTCTTAGTACAGCCGTTGCTGGTTTTAAGTCTACCATGTATGGTTACGTTTTTATGGCTTATACCCCAAATGTCTATGGAGAAATTGTATTGAATTTTTACTTCCGGTGTGGTATAGAGATGGGTCCGGGTGAAGTGTTGAGTCCGGGCTAAGGACCCAAGCAATCCGATTGGTTCAAAGCACGTTTTATGGGTAATCGCTTTAGTGCCTGTTTACAAATCATACACAATCACATAATTAAAGAAGTCGTTTGACCTACGTTATAACGAGTCATTAATGTATTTTAACTTATATGTGTCATATAATAGTATATACCCGAAGCTATATATTGTGAATTTAAGCATTTCTCGTTCTTAGTGTTTTTTTTTAGTTAGCGTATAGTAGCGCGGCATAGAGCTATCCGATAAACGTTTTGTCGTTTTTAATAAATTTGTATTTATTACTATTTTCTTATTAACAGTTTAACCATAAATGACAGAATGCTAGCTATGTTTTGTGTGTACTTAGTATAAATATTAATCAACCAAATAAGTAATCAATCAGGAATCAGTTCAGACATTATAAGGTCAAAATGTTCAAGCTTTTCATCCTTCTTTTTTGTAAACACAATGTTGTCAATGTGTCCCAGAAGTTCCTCAACATGTGCTGACAAGGCTGGATGAAAACTCTTTGGTTTTGCCATTTTACCAGTCTTCGTTTGCCACCATTTGTTCCACGTGGGTTTCAGTGAGCCTTTCACAATTCCTTGGAACAAGTCCTGAAAAAAAATATTTAGTATAGCAAACAATATCTAGACATTTTTTATTTCGTAAAATCTTATATGTACCTGGATTTCAGTGTCACTGACAATAGAACAAATTCCCTTTTTCCCCACCTCCTCAACTGTCCTATATTTTAAAAAACATCGATTTACTTGAATTATTAAACTTATAAGTTGTTTATATGAATGAGGACACACATTTTACACATACCTTGTATACGTCATATGCTGAACAGCATATGCTGCCATTGATGATGCATGATATCTTCTCAGATACCACAGATCTTCTCCCTGTATCACCTCGTTTTTCATAGAGGTCCATTTGTCCCTCACCTCCATTTCTGCCATCTAATGCAATTAACACAGTTGTTGAAGTAATGTAGATGTAATACACAAAAAAAATAAAAATAAAAGCATTTATTTAACTTACTGTACAGACCAAAACCCCACAGTTGTTAGAGTCAGACAGCCTCCACTGTTCTGGGTACTCAACAGTCCATTTTCCCACGTCCCAAGTATTTCGGAATGCATTGCTTTTGTACAAAAGAAAAAAGAAATTAAGAAATTATTTGATTATTATGATTTCTGCTAACGGTTTATATATTAAAATATTCTTACATAGGCTATATCGAATAAAATGACACAACCCTGTCTCTTTTTGTTACATTTCAGTTTTATTGATCAATAATAGACATTATAAAAGTATAAGTAGCCTAAAAGGCATAAGAAGCTATACAAGTCAGGAAATAAAGTAAGTTAAACGATTCAGTCAAACATAAGTCTGCAGGCTACAACATTAAATAGCCTAAATCATAAAGTTATGAAACTAAACTTTGCCCTCAACCAAAACGATTTGCCGGGGAACAAATTAAAGATTAATAAGATCAAATATCGCCAGTTAGATATAGCCTACACAGGACGAATATTATCTCATGTTTAACCACTAGACTAGAGACATCAGCCAGCGGCAAACATCAGAAGGACAAGCCGAGGTAAGGCTGTTCTAAGCGGGGTAACATGAGCGCTGAGCGGCCGGTGATCGCCTGGATCTCACAACTCCGAAAACGTCAGATCAAAATTTAAAATAGGCGCTATCTGTATAAATAAACAACATATTTGCGCTTTAAACAACTACATTGTCGACTGAAAAACTATAACAACTACATTTCGTGACACAATAACGGTAGTATTTTTCACAACTCCGAAAACGTCAGATCAAAATTTAAAATAGGCGCTATCTGTATAAATAAACAACATATTTGCGCTTTAAACAACTACATTGTAGACTGGAAAACTATAAAAACTACATTTCGTGACACAATATACCGTAATAGTAGTATTTTTAAATTTAGCTACAAGTTATCGCGAGAACAGATTTAGATCAGGCATACTACTGGCATACTAAAGGGTCCTTAGCCCGGACTCAACACTTCATGCGGACCCAACACTTCACCACACCGGCACCGGCTGTGGGCGGGACTGTGATGCTCTATAGAAGATGAGTGGAGAACTGAAGAGAAGCGCCAACATGGATCTGGGAATCTGCAGGATCTGGAGAGGTTCTGTGTGGAGGAATGGTCTCTGATCTCTGGTCAGGTGTTCTCCAAACTCATCCGGCATTATAGGAGAAAACTCAGAGCTGTTATCTTGGCAAAAGGAGGTTGCAAACATATTTAATAAAAGGGGGCAAATCGTTGTAAAACATTCATTTCATAATGTGATTTCCCCCCCACTTTCAATAATTTTACTTGAATGAAAGGTTAGATTTTTGCTAATTTTTTTAATATAATATCAAAAGGATTAACAATGCAGATTTATTTTTTTCAGCCATCTTTGATCATATTTATTACCAAGGGGGCAAATAATTATGAACATCACTGTATTTGTTCCATACCCACAAAAGTATTACTTCTCTAAGGTACTAAAATGCTCCTTTTAGTGGCTGAGAAGGTTCAAGAGACACGTTGTTGTTGTTTTACTTATTTGGTCAGTGTGGCTTATAACTATAAAGCATGTTTTCTTTAGCTCAGCTTGTAGGTTTTTTTTTTTTTTGCCTTTCAGTTTTAATGATAATGGTAATGTTTTGAGTTTTTACAGGCTTTATTTTTTTTTTTTTTACATACAAAACAAATATATATAGGATATATATATATATATATATATATATATATATATATATATATATATATATATATTTGCAGTCTCCACTGCGTGTTTGATAGAAATTGCAAATGTATATAGGTGTAGTCCTAAACAAGAATGTCTGCCACCTGCTGATAAAGGATGATAAATATGGTTTTATACTTTATTTAAATGACAGTTTCACATTTGACACATTTCAAAAAGAAAAGTAGGCTACATTTCCCCATATAATATTAATTTAGCAACGCATCAGAAATGTTGAATAAAATTGTAGTCACACTCACATGGTCGTTCAAAGGGCTGGCAAATTATTATGATTATTATCATTATTATTATTATCATGGACAATTCGATAGCCTATTCGGTTCTTAAAAGCTGTGGATCGTTTTTTTTCTCTCTCTCTCTCTCTCTTTTTCTCTGCAAAATACAACCCTGGTTCTGATTTAGATGAATCATGTTATTACCATTCTTGTCCTCTAGATGTCACTCTCTTATTTACCTTGAGCGAAGATACAAGTGAACCGTTCAACCGAATACACTTCCGGCTTCTGAGTGGTTGCAGTTCCACTCTGATTCCACATGAGGGCGCTCACAGGACGAGTGCAGAATGAATGGAGGTCTATGGAGCTATCCACCTTTTTCCTGGTTAGCGAATTTACCCATGACGCATAGCGGATTTGAACCGGAAGCCGGTTGTCCTTTTCCGGTTCGAAGCTTATGTACGTTTGATAGCTTGTAGCTTACTAGCTTGTTTGCTGTAAACGCCGGTGTTTCTCCATGGATGAAGCACAGATGGACAAAAAACGGAGGTGGATTCACACCAGGGATGTTTTAACTAGTCGCGACGACAGTACCGTAACATAGAGAGCTGCACAGGTCCGATTTTGTAAATCCGCACCCGCCCGTACCCGCAGTGCTTAAAACCGCATCCGACCCGTTTTCCGACAGCAGCACCAATTAAAATCCGCAACCCGAACCGACCCGCTTAAAATAGAACCGAGACCCGACCCGCAATAAAATCAGTTTAGCCAATCACATTATAGACACACTTTTTTCAAATTTGTAGCCTATTGCCTTTGGCGGCTTGCCTTAACACAAGGACAACAGCCGAAGCTGTCAAAAAGCCAATAGCCTAGCCTGCATGGCAAACGCGTTACCACAAAACAATTCAATTTCGTCTAGCACATCAGCTTCACAATTTTATATATATTTATATATTATTTCATCAATGTTGATTATATGAGAAGTGAAAAGCATAGTAGCCTAAGATCATACGTTGTGCAATATGTCGGGAGACAGAGGCAGACATTATTGACCACTTCATTACAAGTTTACTGTAGCTATAAAGCCTTTCTTTAAATTGAATTTCGTTTTGTATTAATTTTATCTTAATTTTCAAATGATGTTTTATAACCAATTGTCTGAATTTAATAAATAAGAAGTAATAGCAGACATCAGGACACGGAGCGGAGGCAACGGCGCATGAACTGGAAATTAACGAAACTCAGCGTATAAGCTACATGCCTCACAGACCTGAGAAACATAGAAAGCTTGAAATGTGTAGCCTACTTTTAAACAAAACAATTCAAAACGAAAGAAAACAGCTCTGTCTCTGTCACAGCCACGACCAAGTGATCTGAGGGCGCGCGCCCTTCTGTGTGACGTGTACGCAGACTGGTGCATAGAAATGTATACACTAGATTTCGCATTAAAGACATTCGTTCCAATGAACTGCCGTAGCCGAGGCAACATCTAGTGTATACATCTATGCACCAGTCTGCGCACACGTCACACACCAGGAAGCGCGCGCGCCCTCAGATCACTTGGCGATCACTTTCACAAGGCGCCGCATCTCACTGTGCGCGCTTGCCACTTCACTACTGTCAGTCTGTGTAAACGATGAATTTTGTGTTCCTAAAAATATGCATTTATTTTTACATTTGCACGTGACTGTTTTGAACCCGTGTTTAGACCCGCGTTTCCCCCTTGTCCGACCCGACCCGCACCCGTATCCGACACAGTTGGATATTTTTCACCCGTTTGAGCAAAATTTGCGGGTCACCCGTCGGGTACCCGAACCCGTGCAGGACTCTGCCGTAACAGTCCCTCATCCATCCCTTATGACGGAGTGGCTAGATGACATGAAGCAATGGCCCGATGTTAGCTACATCGACGTTGTTAATTACCTTTTATTTTCTGAAGGGGTTGATGGCGAAGAATTGCGGAATTACAAAAGCACAGAAGCATATACTTACTTGCACAGTAACAAAATAGGTACAGTATTGTTGAAGAAGCACAGCGGCTTTATATTTTTGAAAGCAGCAGTAGAGCCCAGTCAGAGTGTCAATAATGCTAAACATGGCAGCCAACAACGGCACAAGTTGATCCTGAGCTCATGTTAACAACATTTAAACAACTTATTCTGATATTAATGGCACTAACAACTTAGTTTGTTATCAAGTTCGAACGCTAGCACGTAGAGGTTAGCCGCTGAACAGGAAACACAATACCGGAAAGCGGAAGTAGGTAATCGCCCATTGGTTGCTGGAGAAAGAGGTGGATACCCCTCAAAATCCACTTTTCTCAAGATATAATTTTTTGTCTAGTAATTTGAATGTTGTATTCGAAAGGAGATGCAAAGAAATTCCAATGCTGGGTGTTAGATTTTTTAGAGTCACTTATTTGCTTTATAAAGTCTTTCAAAATGTCAATGACGTCATACACATCGTACGACCAGAGATACTGCTTTACGGCAATCCTTCGGTAACTTTGGTGCTTTCGCGCTCTGCACTTTATTTTCTCTCGAGGCATCGACAGCACAGCTGACACAGGTAAACACACGTGCTAGAAGAGTTTCTGCTAGAATACATTCTGTTCCCGCTTCGGATGCCATGACACTGACCAATCAGCGTTCGTTAGCAGAATGCTAGCGTGTTATGGGCAACAACAACTCAACCTGTAAGAAATCGAAAGGACATAAGTACTCGTTCATTCAATTTTCGACCTATAACCCATGTTGAACTTGCAAAACCTACAATCAAATCTGAGATTTCTCAACGGCAATCGGCTGAAAGGGACAAATTTAGCCAACATTATCAAGCTGCAGGCTCGGAGCCTGCTGCATCTACAGTCCCGCACCCATAGACAGTATGCCCAGAGTCACGCATTCTCAGACCCCTCGTTTTTCGAGACAGCGCCTTCCTGTTGTTCGGAAGATCGTATAAACACCCTTATCCAAATGCCATTGAAGACATCGGAATGCAAGATTACGGTCTCTTTTTATTTAAAGTTATCTAAATAATATTTGCGTTCCCTGCTTAATGCATGTACCAAAACAAAAAAAAATATTGTGTTCTCAAACTAGGCTAACTAATTACCCAGTATTTATTTTTTGAGCGTGGGTGTAATTGAAAGGAAATTACTGATGTAACGGATACAAATACAGATTGAACTATCATCTGAAAAATATTATGTGATATTATAGCCTATTGCTACAATGTTTTAGTTTGTTTTTGTACAATGTTTCAAATTCCTTTTTTTCTTTAAGTTCAACATATAATGGTCTAATTAACATCATACCATGCTAATATTACAAAACCTGTTTTTTTTTTTTTTTGAATGTGAAGCAAAACTCAAAGAATAGACAAAACACCAATAATAAACAATTCTGTACTTTATTTAACGATCACCTTAATCACTGTCTCTTGCTGTAAACAGGACAAAGCAAAGAAAAAAGGAAGAAAGAATTGTGTTAGTGACTTTATTTTTGTCTTCAATTGCATTCAAAACAGCAACAACATCATATCACAGTAAAATTAATATTGATCCATTTTAATAGGCTACTTACGTTTTATAAGAACTAATTTAAGTAGCCTAGTCTACATAAATTATATAAAGTAAAATAATTACTCCGGCATTAATTAATTCGATAGTTTTAGGAGAAAAGTTCCGATAATTAAAAAAGGTAAATCTGATTAAATAATTAATGTTGACATTCTTTGATATTAACACATATAATGTATTTAATTTGTCTACTTTAATGTCAATTTTAATAAAACATTTTTACAATGGCTTGTCTACAAAATGTCCATGGTTAAAGGCTAACGTTAGCTATCAAAATATTTTCGGGGGAAAAAGGCGAAAAAAACCTATACTGTCTGGAAAAAACATACATTAACGGCTCACATTTTGTTACAAACTATCATTACAAATATTAAATAGATTGTTCATATGTTGGTGTATCGATGAGCTATAAAGTAGTTTGGTTAAAAAGAAATTATTGAATAAAATTGACGATACTCACGTTTCGGTTCTTCACGTGTTTATCCATGTGTTTATCAAATCCAATTTGATAGGTGGCGCTGTCTCGAAAAACGAGGGGTCTGAGAATGCGGGACTCTGGGTGCGGGACTGTAGATGCAGCAGGCTCCGAGTCTGCAGCTTCATACTACTCGTCTAGCCCCATAGACTCCCATTCATTTTGCACTCGGGGGTGATCGCCCCCAGTGGAACTCTGGTGGAACTACAACCAAAATTCGGTACAATAGGACTTAATAGGGAGTGAACAGGCTCTCCGTAGACGGGCTCTGGTTCAACTCCCTTTTACGATTTAATATGGATATATATATATATAACACACAGAATATACATAAATGGACATCAGGAGGTGTGTTAAAAGATACAGTTGCTGCTATTTAAAGATTTTCAAAAGCAAAGCGAATGGAGATTCAGACTCAAAACAAGACCTTGTGAATCTGATTGAATCGTGAAATCAGACCTTCATCGCATGATGAGCTTATGACGCTGTTGTGATTATTTCTTTCTTTTTTTAGATGTAGCCAACTGTTTTGGTTTTCGATGATGTGATTTTGATATTTGAGCTGGTTATAGCAAACGAGCGATTACATTGGCTGCCTTTATGTCAATGAATGTTGTTTATTATTGTTTATATGCCCAGCTATTTTTGTTATTCATTATCCTTTATGGCATATTCTTATTTTACAGACTAATGCCTCTACTGCCTGTAATTGATACCTTTTTTAATAATTAAATAATGATCATACTAGTTTTTTTCTGGACATGATGATGATTTAATACTTTTTTATTTGAGAAAAAAATATCACACTTTATTTTGGACTTTTAACATCATGAAGATTTAAACATGAACCCTGAAATGGGGTGATGAATACATACATTCTCCTGTATAAATTCAGTTAATCACATCTGAACTCAAATCTAGTTCAGAGAAAAACACATATACAGTGCTGTGTGTGTGATTGTAGAATGTGAGGATCTGCTGTATTCAGTGCATGAGGAAGTAGGAGAGCAGAGAACAGCAGAGGAACAGGACGCTCTGGGTGACGCTCTGAGCCCCGTTACACAGGTTCCCCGCACAACATGAGATGCCGTCAAGACCAGGAAGAAATGTGGCGCCACAAATAGATTGAGACGCACAGCCTTTTACAACAGCTGACACGCTTCCAACAGTCACTGATGAAAACAAAGGTTGAATTAGTCTAAGCTGGCAGTTGCTGTGATCTGTATCAAAAATTTAAAATAACAACAATCTTCGTCCTTTTCCAGATTCTCACCTGTTGCTTTAACACACAGATCTTCAGTCCCTGAACAGCTCACTGTGTTTGAGCAGCTCTGTTCATCACAATAGTAACATTTCCTTCCATTGGGGTGTTAGAGGGATCTACAGGAGGAAAACATGTAGTAGTTTAATTAGATGTTTTTTGTACATAAAATGTAATATCTAATGAAACAACACTCCTTTAGCTACTCCATTCAGTCAGTTCACCACAGACAAGCCTCACCCTGCATTTTATTCACTGATTGAATGTCCTTTGGAAGTAAAATTAATGTTGACTTTAAAGAAGATAGTCATTTGCACAAGGTCAGTAAAGCACAATACCTGGAGCATCTTGGACGTTACACTGGTCTGTGTTACAGCAGGAAGAAGAGATCTTGGAAATGCCGAAGTTCATGAACCCACTTTGACAGTCAACAGCACAATCTTTCATCTTCACTTTCATCAATCGATCTAAAATATGAATGATACAGAAAAGACCAGTACATGTTATTTTGATGGGAAAATTATAAATGTCAAACATTTACCAGTTTTCTTATTTCAAAGGTTTTAATAATAACAATTTCCATTATTGGCAAAACAATCGGAAAGAAAACAAATTAAACAGCAGAAATAAATAGAATATTCTGTGATTGATTTAGTAAATTCTGCCAAGAAAAGAGTCACAGTTATGAGAAGTTACATTTACACCACTCGATCTGTCATGCTGATCTTCCTACCTTGTCTTACTGTTGATAAACTCATGCACTTGGAGGATCCACTGGGACATGTTTTTAACTTCTGATCGGCACAAGAACCCGTCAGACTCCCGCACTCATAACAGCTGAGAGAGTGTCCTTTAGTAAGAAAAAGAAAGAGACATCAATTATCTGTATTTGTACCCAGTAACATCACAAACACTTTGTCTTCATACCTGCAGTAAAGAGAATGAACAGAAGAAAAGCTGAGAGTTGCAGATCCATCTTTGATCAAGAGGAGAATTAAATAATGTGTCTGTTTCAGCGCTCATTTATAGCAAGGGGAGGATCTTCATGAGAAAATGAAAGTAGAGAAGCACTTAACAATAAATGAAAGTTAGATGCGGTAAATATGACCATATATGACATTAAACGTCCTGATCAAACAGGACCATAAGTTTGATTTCCTCTGAAATCAGGAACAATCAGACTTGAGGCATTGTGAAATACAAAAACAGCATTTAATTACCTAGAGAACACACCAGAGCTTCATCAATTTCATCACATGTTCAATGACTAAAATAATAACCCATGCATTTCCAAAGCATGTCATCTGTAGGTTACAGGGATGCTGGAGCCTATTGGGTAAACTTTCTTTTTCTTTCTTTCTTTTCTAGGTTTAACAAAAAAGGAAGGAGTAGGATGAAAGCAAGAACAATAGCTATAGTTAACGTCAAAATAAATACAAACCAACTAAAGAACAAAAAATGGGCTAACATAAATAAAGCACAGAAAAAAAAAAGGTTTACAAATTGTTACTTAATAGACATTTCTCACATTGTAGACTTCATTCACGTGAGATATTTCTATTAAAATATTAATTTATATTAATATAAATATATAGGCCTATATTTGCAAGGATCATACCAAAGCGACCTCTTTACAAAATGTTGCAAGTGCAACATCATTTATGTGAAAAGATGTGGTAAACTCTTTCTGGGAATAGTGAGATGCAACAAGCATACATACTGTAGTGACATAAGTAAAACATTTATTTTTCATTGAGACCTAATAAATGGTTAGAGCTGCAAAAAGAAGATGGTTTGAGGCAAATGTTGATGTAAGTAAATCGTGTGGGGTTTTTTATTATAAATGTTGTATTTTAATTGTGATAACCTCCATAAATCTGCAACCTTTTAAAGATGTAGGCTATTACATGTTAGATATGATGGTCTCAATCATTATTTTGTCATTGCATGTGTAGCAGATCCAGTTCTGTAGGCCTACATAGGCTAAATAATTAAAGACAGCAGGATGGCTTTAAAAAGACTGCATTTATTGACCCTGGAAACATGGGACAATTGATCAGAATAATATCCGTTGCGCCAACCTCTTCCCACGTTATAACTGGGTGCGTCTTGCCTCGCCACACGCCTCAATCAGAAGTTCTGGAAGCTCATGTACAGTAGATCTGAAGAGACTCATGTGAAATCATACTTGAGAGAAGCCAGTCAGTTGAGTTGTGGTAAAATCTTTACAGTGCTTCTATATTGTTGTAGCCTATTTCAATGTATTTGATAATTCATAGCCTACACATAAAGTAGAACTGAAATGACATTCGTTACAAGATGATTTAGTTAAAACATTTCAAAATCCACCTGCAGACTCTTTTTCCAGTCATGAATTTGTCCATTGAGGATTTCTATAAAATATTGTGCAAAAATCTCGTCTTGTCTCGTTCTTGTGAACCCAATCTCGTGTCTCGTCTTGTCTCGTGAGATAAGGGTCTCGTCACAACCCCACGTACCATGCAGTGGAAAAGTGCCAAAGCCTGCCCGTACCGAACCGTGCTGTACCGTACCATGCAGTGGGAAAGTGCCGTTAAAGCTTTAAAAGTTAAAGCTTTTGCAATGCAAGCATTGACTTTTAAGTGTGTGTGTGTTGTCTGTGTGAGTAGCTTTGAGTGGAGAGACAATATGGCTTGTTTGAGATGAGCAAAATCTGCGCAGAAACGATCACCGGTGATCAGCGCGAGATGCATGCCCGGTTAGAAAAGTGTCCGAGTGCGGTCTGCTTGTTTGAGATGAGCAAAATCTGCGCAGAACCGATCACCGGTGATCACCGCGAGATGCATGCCGGTTAGAAATGTGTCCGACTGCGTTCCGCCTGGCTCTGATGTCATGCTGACGTATGTCAAAAATCTCTCGCGAGCGCAAGGCACACCTGTCGGATTCTGCAGTTGCGCGCAGTTGCTCTCCAACGACTGCGCGGATCAAAAGCATGATGGGAAACGACTTGCTGACGACACAGCTTAATGCTCATTGGTTTAAACAATGATGTATTGTTCTCTTTTAAAATGTTTGATATTAAAACTCTGATATCATGTTTTATGTGTATAAATGATCTGTGAATATTCCCAAACTCCTCTGACAGTGCGATCTCTATATGGATTATGTGATTATGTAATTTATATATATATATATTATATATATAAACACATGTATTAAAGAAAAAAAAAGATTGATAAACACGTATTTGGAATGGGATTATATAGCTAACAAGTGATTTGGGTGTCTTGTTCATTATATTTATTTTCATATTTAAGCAACAGAACTTAAATTACATCCAGTTTATTAGCAACACTGTGCACGAGCGTGAATCCCGTGAATCCCGCGATATCCATCTTTTGATCTCACTATGGCAAGCCGTTTTAGCATTAAATACTCCTTCCCGTACTAGTCATAAATCAGTTTTGACTAGTCATAATTCCAGTTCCAGATATCTCTTCTGCAATTTTGACTCGTCGTAATTGCAATTAAGATATCTACAATGTGATTGTGACTAGTCGTAATATGCATTGAAGATATCTACAATGTTAATTTGACTAGTCGTAATATACATTACAGATATCTACAATGCTTTTATGACTAGTCATATTCTTCCATTGACTTCAATTGAAAAATATTTTCAGATATCTACAAATGAGTTTTGACTAGTAGAAATTCTAATTAAAGATATCTCCAATTTGATTATGGACTAGACCAAAACCCAGTTAGAGATATCTCAAATTATAATTGCACTAGTGGCAATTAAATTAGAGATATCTCTAATTAAGTTTTGCCTAGTCAAAACTCCAGTTCAAGATATCTCTAACTGGGTTTTGTCTAGTCATAATCAAATTGGGAGATATCTTAATTCATCGTTTTTTAAGATATCCAAAAATACATATGTAGATATCTTTAAATAATTTATTACTAGTTAAATTACAGTTGTAGATATCTTGAACTGGAGTTTTGACTAGGCAAAACTTAATTAGAGATATCTTGAATTGGACCTCGTCCTAGTCAAAACCTCATTAAAGATATCTTCAATTTAATTGTAGATATCTCAGTCTGCTTTTTGACTAGGAGGACCTTTCTTTGGAGATATCTGCATCCAGCTTTGTGACTAGGAAGAATGTCAGTGTAGATATCTTGAATGAACATTCTGACTAGTCGAAATTATTTTATAGATATCTTAATTGTGTACTCAAACCACCCCTTTGCTAAGCCCCCCGCCTTTTCTAACCATTTTGTCTTTGAGGAGCGCGCCAAAAAAAATCTCAGAACGGCCTGACCTGGTTTTCAGGTCATAAAATTACTGTAAAAGTAACTGTGTATGTTATAGTGTTGTCACGATACCAAAATGATGACTTTGATATGATACCAGACTAAAATACCTCGATACCAATACTGAATCGATACCATGGGAAAAAACTAAAACAGTAAAACTAATTGAAAAATATGACAGAACTTACAATCATTGTTTTATAAATTAATTAAAAAAAAAACTCTGTTCCTGCCCCTGCTTTTTGACCATTCCTTCCCCTTTATAAATTAACTGATTACATGCCCAGTGTCCTTACCAAGATGTTTGCAACATTGACATTATTATCAATCATGTTAACATTTGCTAACCTTTCACAATTCTGAACAGGTTTGGGATGACCAAATCTTATTTCATGAAACGAGTTATTTAATATTTTTTTTATGTAATTTTATAATTACAATATAGGCCTAGATAAGCAAAAAAGCAAATTACGAACAAAATGACAAATACTATAAGAGACAAATAAAATAAACAGTGCCTAATTTCTTTCTACTGTAGCTGAACAAATAAAGTCTTCACTCAATAAATTAACTATAGACTGATTCTTAATAAATGGATACATTTATTCAGTCAAGCATTGGGTGATTGTCTATTGCTAGGGAGGAGCGGAGGAACTCTGGGCGGTGCTGAGGAAATGTAGTTCCACGTCACGTAACAGCAGATTCGACTAGGAGCAAGTGCAATTCAGATATCTTCAAATATAATTGTGACTAGTCGTAATCGAATTAGAGATATCTCTAATTACCTTTGCAGATAGACGACGCGTCTTTAAAAATAGCAATGATATGGCAAGCCGTTTTAGCATTTAAACCTTTGTCCTGACTATCTATAAATATATTTAAAGCTAGTAACAATTGTATTTTGACGAGTGATAATTATAATTCGCCTAGTCAGATTGACAATTAGAGATATCTGCAATTATAATTGCACTAGTAAGAAATCCGATTTGAGATATCTGTAATATATATTTGACTAGTCAAAACTCCATTTAAGATATCTGCAATGATGTCATAGTATGGCAAGCCGTTTTAGCATTAAATACTCCTTCCCGTACTAGTCATAATCAGTTTTGACTAGTCATAATTCCAGTTCCAGATACTCTTCTGCAATTTTGACTCGTCGTAATTGCAATTAAGATATCTACAATGTGATTGTGACTAGTCGTAATATGCATTGAAGATATCTACAATGTTAATTTGACTAGTCGTAATATACATTACAGATATCTACAATGCTTTTATGACTAGTCATATTCTTCCATTGACTTCAATTGGAAAATATTTTCAGATATCTACAAATGAGTTTTGACTAGTGGAAATTCTAATTAAAGATATCTCCAATTTGATTATGACTAGACAAAACCCAGTTAGAGATATCTCAAATTATAATTGCACTAGTGGCAATTAAATTAGAGATATCTCTAATTAAGTTTTGCCTAGTCAAAACTCCAGTTCAAGATATCTCTAACTGGGTTTTGTCTAGTCATAATCAAATTGGAGATATCTTTAATTCATAGTTTTTTAAGATATCCAAAAATACATATGTAGATATCTTTAAATAATTTATTACTAGTCAAATTACAGTTGTAGATATCTTGAACTGGAGTTTTGACTAGGCAAAACTTAATTAGAGATATCTTGAATTGGAACTCGTCCTAGTCAAAACTCATTTAAAGATATCTTCAATTTAATTGTAGATATCTCAGTCTGCTTTTTGACTAGGAGGATCTTTCTTTGGAGATATCTATGGCAAGCCGTTTTAGCATTAAATACTCCTTCCCGTACTAGTCATAAATCAGTTTTGACTAGTCATAATTCCAGTTCCAGATATCTCTTCTGCAATTTTGACTCGTCGTAATTGCAATTAAGATATCTACAATGTGATTGTCACTAGTCGTAATATGCATTGAAGATATCTACAATGTTAATTTGACTAGTCGTAATATACATTACAGATATCTACAATGCTTTTATGACTAGTCATATTCTTCCATTGACTTCAATTGGAAAATATTTTCAGATATCTACAAATGAGTTTTGACTAGTAGAAATTCCAATTAAAGATATCTCCAATTTGATTATGACTAGACAAAACCCAGTTAGAGATATCTCAAATTATAATTGCACTAGTGGCAATTAAATTAGAGATATCTCTAATTAAGTTTTGCCTAGTCAAAACTCCAGTTCAAGATATCTCTAACTGGGTTTTGTCTAGTCATAATCAAATTGGAGATATCTTTAATTCATCATTTTTTAAGATATCCAAAAATACATATGTAGATATCTTTAAATAATTTATTACTAGTTAAATTACAGTTGTAGATATCTTGAACTGGACTTTTGACTAGGCAAAACTTAATTAGAGATATCTTGAATTGGAACTCGTCCTAGTCAAAACTCATTTAAAGATATCTTCAATTTAATTAGATATCTCAGTCTGCTTTTTGACTGGGAGGATCTTTCTTTGGAGATATCTGCATTCAGCTTTGTGACTAGGAAGAATGTCAGTGTAGATATCTTGAATGAACATTCTGACTAGTCGAAATTATTTTATAGATATCTTAATTGTGTACTCAAACCACCCCTTTGCTAAGCCCCGCCTTTTCTAACCATTTTGTCTTTGAGGAGTAGGAGGAGTTCGAGGAGTATTCAATACTGAATCGATACCATGGGGGAAAAAACTAAAACAGTAAAAGTAATTGAAAAATATGACAGAACTTACAAATCATTGTTTTATAAATTAATTTAAAAAAAAAACTCTGTTCCTGCCCTGCTTTTTGACCATTCCTTCCCCTTTATAAAATAACTGATTACATGCCAGTGTCCTTACAAAGATGTTTGCAACATTGACATTATTATCAATCATGTTAACATTTGCAAACCTTTCACAATTCTGAACAGGTTTGGGATGACCAAAATCTTATTTCATGAAACGAGTTATTAATTTTTTTTTTTTAATGTAATTTTATAATTACAATATAGGCCTAGATATTTAATTTAATTTGATCTTTGCTATTAAAAATAAGCAAAAAAGCAAATTACAAACAAAATGACAAATACTATAAGAGACAAATAAAATAAACAGTGCCTAATTTCTTTCTACTGTAGCTGAACAAATAAAGTCTTCACTCAATAAATTAACTATAGACTGATTCTTAATAAATGGATACATTTATTCAGTCAAGCATTGGGTGATTGTCTATTGCTAGGGAGGAGCGGAGGAACTCTGGGCGGTGCTGAGGAAATGTAGTTCCACGTCACGTAACAGCAGATTCGACTAGGAGCAAATGCAATTCAGATATCTTCAAATATAATTGTGACTAGTCGTAATCGAATTAGAGATATCTCTAATTACCTTTGCAGATAGACGACGCGTCTTTTAAAAATAGCAATGACATCATTGCAGATATCTTAAATGGAGTTTTGACTAGTCAAATATATATTACAGATATCTCAAATCGGATTTCTTACTAGTGCAATTATAATTGCAGATATCTCTAATTGTCAATCTGACTAGGCGAATTATAATTATCACTCGTCAAAATACAATTGTTACTAGCTTTAAATATATTTATAGATAGTCAGGACAAAGGTTTAAATGCTAAAACGGCTTGCCATACACCTGTCGGATTCTGCAGTTGCGCGCAGTTGCTCTCCACCGACTGCGCGGATCAAAAGCATGATGGGAAACGACTTGCTGACGACACAGCTTAATGCTTATTGGTTTAAACAACCGTGATGTATTGTTCTCTTAAAATGTTTGAATTTAAAACTCTGATTTCGTGTTTTCATGTGTAGCCTATAAATTATGTGTGAGTATTCCCAAACTCTCTGACAGTGCGATCTCTATATGGATTATGTGCTTATGTAATTTTATCAAAAATATATTAAAAAAATGTCTGTATTAAAGAAAAAAAAATGATTGATAAACACGTATTTGGAATGTGATTAAATAACAAGTGCTTTGGGTGTCTTGTTCATTATATTTATTTTCATATAAAAGCAACAGAACTTAAATTACATCCAGTTTATTAGCAACACTGTGCACGAGCGTGAATACCGCGATATCCATCTTTGATCTCACAGGTGTCAGATCCACTACGAGAAGAGAGAACTGTCTGGCTTGCCTGCGCTTTTTTCACTCCTCCCATCACTGCAGCCGCCTACTCTCGCATACATTTCAGGCGAGGCAAGGCGCATCTCAAACAAGCCTATTGGCTTACTTTTATGATGTCCTGATTGGTCTAGAGGTGGGAAGCAACAGCAAAATGCACAGTGGTGAATCAGTGTGCAACTGCAGAGAAAGCATCCCACCTGAAAGCCCTTTGTCTGAGCGTGCGGTTTCGAGTTCTTCTGCCCACATGTGTTGTTGTGTTCTGTGTAGCACGCGATGTGTTTCCGCGGCTGGTGGTTTTCACTGACTGCGTGCTTTCGTGTTATAATGTGGGGGGGTTTGTGAACACCCATCACTGTTTTCATTAGCTCATGCAGAGTGTTAACCAGCACACAAAGTACGCAAATGCGTTGCTGACCAAGAAATTAAAGGAGAACTCCGGTCAATTTTAACATTGAGCTCAATTTTTAGTAAATTTGGAGTGCTGTCAATACAGAGAACAACGACAAAAATCGGTGTTGCCTACACTGTTTTATCCTATTTTTAAAATTTACACCCTATTGACTTGAATGGGGCAAGTTTTAAACTTAACCAGTTCTTAGTCTTATCATCCTTGATGTGTCATTACAAGTGCCCAGCCATGTTGAGTGATTCCTTCAGAGTGATTCAGCCAGCGCACAGACCTGTATTTAGTTCCTGTTTTCGGTAGAAGTCCAAAGTAGTCGATTGTCGAGTTCACGCGCATAGGTTTAGTTACTATGATCACGCGCGTGAACTCGACAATTGACTACTTTGGACTTCTACCGAAAACGGGAACTAAATACAGGTATTTGCGCTGGCTGATATAACATCATTTTTATTCATATCTTTCACATCTACTGCAGTCAGATTCACTCGTGTTCACTCTGAAGGAATCACTCAACATGGCTGGGCACTTGTAATGACACATCAAATATGTTAAGAGGATAAAAGCAGGTTTAAAACTTGCCCCATTCAAGTCAATAGGGTGCAAATTTTAAAAATAGGATAAAACAGTGTAGGCAAACACCGATTTTTGTCGTTGTTCTCTGTATTGACAGCACTCCAAATTTACTAAAAATTGAGCTCAATGTTAAAATTGACCGGAGTTCTCCTTTAAATCAGCCGATGACCGCTCATTTATTACAAACATTGCTTCTGTGACCAAATTTAAAATCAATGTTTAAGCCTATAGGCTATGTGAATAAGCCTAAATTAAATCTGCTCAATAGACTAGCCATTAATTAGACGGCTATTGAACGACTAGGCTACATTTAGGCTATAGGCTACGTGTAATAGACAGTGCATGGGTCTAGGCTAAAACAAGGCTGAATTTGGGCTGTCAGTGAAAATCTGCGTCTAACCATAGCCCAAGAATAGACAAGTCATCAATTAGACGGCTATTGAACGACTACATGGCCTATGAAATAGTTTCACTCAAATATAACAGATTCTCATAAATGACAATCCATCCAAACAAATTAAATATAAAGGTTTTATTTAGAAAAAGAACATTGACAACTTACAAAAAGATCAAAACATAAAAATGACCAAATCAAATATTAAAAATATAATATAAAATGATTTAAAAAAAAATATGGAACATCAACAACTTAAGATAATTAAATATAAAACTCTGTTGCTGCTGGGAAGTTGGTCATCATGGCATCTGCCAAATAAGAAAAAAAATATGTGCACAAGAAAAGCATTGTTGGCAGTTTAACCTCAAGTGTGCATGGACTACATTCACCTGTATTGTTTATTTTATTTTATGTGTTCCGTTTAGGTTTTAATGCACATCTGAGCTATTTGCATTATTGATATAGCCTACTGTCGGATACTTTTTATAATTGCTAATTTTATATAGCCAATCATTTGCATATGCAGTCCAGAAATAATTATGTTCATCCTAAATATAAGCAAAGGTTACCATATTTTATTTTGAACCAAAATAGCACCATAAATTGTTGAAAGAGAGATAAAAATGCATTTTATCTAATGTTGCTTGAGTAAAATGTAGCTTATAATCAAACACCCCTTGCCTGAAGATGGTCTAAGGCTATTTTATGTTAGGCTACTTATATCGCGAGCGGTCGGGGGCGCCGTGAGCGAGCAGGTACGAGTAGTGAGTTGTCGTCGAAAAAGATAAAGTAAAAAAGCTGGCGGGGGCTAAAAATAGAAAAAGAAAGAGGGAAAAGGAGATAGCATGTAAACTGATGCGACAGCAGCTAAATAAGTGGATGGTGAAAGGCAACAGGTAGGATTTAAAAGTGTGACGTCCAGGCGTAGGCTACTGGCCATCGGGACTACCGGGAGATTTCCAGTGGGCCGAAGTGCTCTTTGGGCCGATAAATCTCTTCTTTTTTTCTTTCTTTTTTTTCTTAACGGCCCATAAAACTCGTAGGCTACATTCGTTTTGTTTTGTTTTGCTTAATCGGCGGCGCTGGGTTAGTGCCGGTGTAATGCATTGGTCATACAAAACTAATTATGATGCATTTGTTTTACAATAGCCTATATGGCTATTACTATCATTGCGGTGTGGGGCGGTCGTGCGCGTTGGGTGCGCAAAGGCCCATTTCGCCTGCCGGTGTGCACGGCAGATTTTGTAACAGCGCGCGGCTCCGCATCCGAAGATGAACGACTTCGAGCCGAATCTGGCCGAGCACGAATTCTTCTCATCACACCAGCACCCCTAAATTAGTTGCTTTAAAAAATGAGCATACAATAGCATAAAAAGCCTTTTTAATGAACATAAAGGTCCATGGTTAATACAAATGTACACGAAAGTTAATGAAATGTTTAGTGAAATTAGAAAATATTTAAGAGATTGTTAATTTATTTGTATACGTACATGTATTCCAATATAGGCTAGCCTACATATATTTTGTTTTAATGTCACAAGTAATCTCAGGGTTTACTGGGTTTTACACGATTATTTTTGTATTGGTGGTGGTAACTAAAATAAACATTGTCACGTGTTTATATTTCTTCTTCTCACCGATTCCTGATGGTTTAGAGAGAACAATTACTCGAGTCGCCCCCTGTAGTTTCAAAGAATAGTACAACGGCGAGCGCGTCAAGTATAAACGCCTCGACCGTTTGGAGAGGTGCGCGCGCAGTCAGCGGAGACTCGCGCTCGTGCGGACGCGTTGAGTAAGGCTTTATGCTTCTGCGTCAACTCCACGGCGTAGCTACGCCGTCACTCCTACAGCGTCGTGGCCGTTTTATGGTTCTGCGTCGGGTTGTGTTGCATCGCGGTGAAATTCACTGCATTTCACCGCCAGAATCTCTTTGCTAGTCTGTTTAGGTTCTGACCAATCACAGCCCTTGTGGTCTGCGTCGCCTCGACACGTAGTTAAAAATTTTTGGAGGTGCACGTCAAGCTACGGCGGAGGGGCCGGAGAGGGGTTTGTGTCGACGCAGAAGGGTCTGCGGGGGTACGCCGTCGATTTGACGCAGAAGCATAAAACAGGCTTAAGTCTCTCAGTTAAATGTATCTGTTAATGTAAGAGAGAGAGAGAGAGAGAGAGAGAGAGAGAGAGAGCACACACATGATATGAGTAGCCTATAGCAGATTTGGGGAGGACAAATTCACTGGACCTTTTCAGGGGCCCAGTCATTTCTGTGGGCGGGCCTGCTACACTGTTAACCGCTAAAATGTCACGATTCCAAATGTCATGTGTCCAGTTTATACTGTATATGGCTCTGGCTCGTTTCAAAAATGGTGGAAATGTTTATCGCGCTTTCGCGAGAACGGTGATCTCTACCAAAGTCCTTTTAGGCAAGTCGTGCCACTCGGCAACGCCTCCGGGCAGCTATTTCGGACTAACAAGACCAGGCTCCTATCTAAATGAATAGGCAGAGAGTCAGAACTGCACTTTCACTGGTCACCGGGACATAAAAACTGCATGTATAGGAACAGCAGTAAAATATGATAAAAATCGCTGAAAAAGTTTGATGACTTTGCCCCAAAATAAGGTTTAAAACGCCTTTTTCTCCACAGGTTATACTTTTACTACGCATGCGCAAAGGAAGCAACTGTGCGCATGCGTCAGTGGAACCAGACGATAGGCTTAAATGTTTCCCGGCTTGACTGTTAAAAGCAGATGATTGGCTTTCCAGCAGGAGGGGCGGGACATGTGTATACAACCGCCATCTTTGCCACTAAGGGTTTTCTTTATATAGTTGTATTGAGGATTGAGGAAGTGGCATGTCTCTTATATAAATTGTCTCTGTCTCTATTAACTATCAAGTCTCGCGTTGCCAGTAGTCATGTCTCAGTAGGACTGTTGCCATCTAGCGGTTTAGAAATGTAATTGGATTTTAATTTAATTTAAAATGAAAGAAAAATAATATCGTAGATTTTTTATGAATATGTGACTGCAAACATGAAGCTGCGTGAGCGAAAAACATGTAAACAATTTTAAGACTATTTTGGCTATACTACTAATCACTGGTCTAAATCAGGGCTATAGCCAAGCCGTTAAACGTAGACCACTGATCGCCTCGATTTCGCCGGGTGGGCTAAAAGCAGACTGCACATAGCCCGTCCAATTCAGAGCTAATTGTCATGAAATGACACTGGCACCTTGTATATATTATTACCAATGTGAACATGATGGCATATCAACCATCTCATGCGTTGCCTGGCCAAAACACTACAATTAATCAGTTTCGACTATAAGTGGGCAACAAATAGCCGTCTGACGTCAGATAGATCGTGTCTACGCACAGCCTACACATAGCATGTCAAATAAATGAAACTAAACACCTTATAATCACAGTTGACTTTGCTTACATGATGGAATATCATACATCTCGCGAGTTATTTTGGAAAAAATTATATGTAACCAGATTCAATGTTATTTTGGCTAGAAATGGGTTACACAGCCGGACTATATCGGGTCTAGTTATTGCAGTATTGCAGTGAACATGTGGGAAGTGTTTTATTAACTGTATCAAACACACCACATATGTTAGCCGAGCTCTAACGTGAATGACTGATGTAAGATTAAAGTTTGCAAAACAAATCTTGCTCCATCCTTTATACTCAAAGTAAGAACAGACATTAATGTATCTGCATTAATGGACACGGGTTTAGGTAATAGTGGCCCACAGCTGATTGCAGAAATGAAGCTCTAGCGTAAGTTCTGCCGGGAAGACTCAATTGTTACGTAACTTATTACCTTCTCATCTATCCAATCATATCCTAATACTTTTGGTATAAAAGGTTGGTACTTTCACACGTCTGAGTTCGCAGATGCTGCCGAGTAGGCTAACATGCGGTGAAATCTTGTCATGTAGGCTGTGACCTATCAATGTGGCATATATGTTCATATATTCATTCAGTTTATGTAGCAACCAGTGATGCGCGGGTTGATCCATGAGTGGGTGCCTGTGGTTACCCGCGGTTATATTAATAAAGCTCTTGGAATTAATAAATGTAATGTCAACATTTCCTTTGGTGAGGCACTGCCTACCCTGACCGCACATCCCATTCACCTCCACCCTCCCCACCACCTCCAAGATGGGACCTTCCCTTCATCCTCCCCAACATCACTGTAGCACCAATGCCAGATGGTGATAGATAAAGCATACATTTTCTATTTGTTGACTTGTTGCATGGCTAAAAGCATTCTTGACATGTTTCTAAACTTAGACAAAACACAGACTTTGTGATTTAATTCATTCCATAGTGTCTTCTTCTTCTTTCTACCAGAGACATTAACGCGTTCTGAAAGCTTTTTAGTTGATTCTCTGCCAGATAAGGTGAGGTACCCCCGGAGTTTTAATTTAATTTATCGTCCGGTGAAGACGCACACAGCGTCTGGGGTCTTTCAAGCACGGACCTCCCGTCGTGAAGAGCTATTCACGCATTGTTACAAAGCTAAACACACGCACACAGACACATGTTCTACACCCCTTTTAGGTTAACAGGTCAACTGTGCGCCCCCTCCGCCTCACACACACAGACACACAGTGGGGTTTGAAACAAAGTCACACGCACGAGAATTCTGAAAGTGAGAAAAACGCTTTTTGTGAGAATGCAACATTCTGTTTGAAACGGCGATTAACAAGCATGCAGAATCTGACGTAGAATGCGCGTTTTCCGGATTAAAACAACCAGTAGAAGCGCATAATACCCAAAAATCAATATAGTTCTCTATAACATGATCTAACGATATCAAATTTGGTATTATTGTAAACCAGAAAATTAGGCGACCCCGAATCTGTTTTGAGAAACAATCTATTATGCATTATTAAACATTTACTGATGTGCAGAATAATGTCAGAATAAAACTCTGACCTCTCCCCACGCGCTGAATAGTTGTACCGTCACAGACAAAGGAAATCTTGGCGCCACAAAATCCCCACTCATGATTGGCTCCCAGGCCCAGAATAGGCGTGCTCCTGTTTCATTCATATTTTGGGAACGAGCCCGAGAAGCTTCACTTCTGCTCTACAATTCTAGTACTCCTACTCTAGTCTCTAGTCTCTAGTTCTAGTCTAAACGGCTAGTCTCTCTAACTCCTAGCTTCAACTTCGCTTCAGAGAGCCTTGCTCTCCGTTTACTTTCCGCTTCTAAGACTAAGTCTTTATTTTTATACAAGTTTTAAAGCTACTTCCGTGATCCAGCGTTTTAACGAGCGAAAAGCCTAGTGTCTCCACACGGTTCCAAACGACCACGTGACGCAACCCGGAAACCCACGAAGCTCCAAAAGAAACAGCGTACCAGACGGCTTTCCAACGACAACACAGTAGGCTGATTCCAAATCTGATCTTTAAAACAAAGCCATTTTAAGGTTGTCTGAGCATCCTCTGGTCTCTTGATTATTGAAAGTATTCCTTAAACTGTGTAATTCCTCCAACTCTCTCTACCTCGAAAGCATCTCTCACTCTCTCTCATATCTCTCACTCTCTCTATCTCTCTCTCTCTCTCTCTCTCTCTCTCTCTCTCTATCTCTTGGTCTTGGTTAATATCGTGTTACTATATACGCTACGTAATCGTTTTATAATCATTTGTTTTGTTTATGCATATTGTTAAGATATCCTCTGGACCGTGTATGTATTCTAAAGTGTCCTTTATTAAATTTCATTCATTTTCACCTGAGTTCATGTATTTGTTGAATCCATATTTCTGAAGTCAAATGAAGATTCGATTTTTTTATGCTACCTAAAAACGCTCTACCACACTTTTAAACATTGCATAGTTTAAATATTTCCGATCTGATCTCTTGGAGGGTAAGTTATCTCCATTATGGCCATATGGATGTAATTTTGCTTGCCAAGAACTAAACGGATCAAAGTGTTGATGTAAATATTATATGTTATACGCATTAGTGGTTAAAGTTGTATTTCCAAGTACGACTGATTAAAATCATTCCCTTTCTCTGTATAAATTATTGTCACGAGTAATCCTGATACATATTCATATAGTCAAGGCGGTATAAGCCCATATTTGGGACCACTTTAGGGCGTATGCAAATAATATTCATAAAAAATAAAAAAAATACATGAATATTTAATTTCCCATTTGAGTGCTAATTTCCCCAATTTATACTCAAAGTCAGTATTGCTACATCACCAAGATGTCTTTCACATTTTCATTACTTGTGGATTTGTTTCCAAATGAAAAGTCCATTTCTCTTACACAATCTCAAAGTATCTCTTTTTCTGTGTATGAAAGAAATGTTTGTGTTTAGATTATTTTATGAATAATTATTTGGCTATAAAGACAATACTGCTTATAATGATGATGCAGTATATTTGTTTCATATTTGTTTATTAAAATGCATATTTTTGAGTTCCTCAAATCATGAAGATCAGCAGAGCAACAAACAAGCTTTATTCAGTAAAGTATAGCAATGCATAAGAATGTTTATCATATTCGCCGGTGTTTGCTGAAAAATCTGAATCACTGAAACAGGAAGTAGAAGAGCAGAGGAGAGAAGAGCAGGATGAGGCTTTTCTTATACATTCCATCTAATCAAGACGGGAAGAAAATTGGTTTTAATTATACTACTATATGGTTAAGTAAAATTGCATGTTGATTGTTGATAAATTTCATCACAAGCATTTTACTGATTCAAAAACTTCTTTTCACACTGTTCTGCTTTGCACTATTCTTACTCTTTACATTTGATAGTGCTCCTGAACAATAACATGTGTTTGAATTATTATAATAATCATTGTGGGAAAAAACAACTGTTAGTTGAATACATGTAAATGTAAATTTTCCCACAGACAAATAAAGCTGAATACCTGCTGCATTGCAAAGGTCAGTGTCACAGCAACGGACAGACACTGTCACTCCATACATCTGTTGGGTCCCAGGTGTACATTGAGGTAGACACATTTTAGTTGTGACAGACACCTTAGTGGAACCTGCAAAAAAAGACAAACTTCCTATAATATGCCGTTAAAAAAAACAATCCCGGAAATCATGTTCCTCAATAGACAAATAACTGGAGTTATGTGATGAGATTAACTTAATATACTTCTACTTCATATGATCACTTTCAGTAAATTTCCACTTCATACTGAGTAACTGGACTGACCAACTGATGTTTTCCCTGTATAGCTTGCACATTCAGAATTTCTATATGCACATGTCTCCACTTTCGCATCACAGGAACCCGTGAAATCAAGCGAGCACGAGTAACACCTGAGAGAATATCCTTAAAGACAGAGAGACATATTGAGTAACCAGTCTTCAGTATGTGTACCAAATAATACATTCAATACTTGCTGTTTCTTGTACCTCCAGTGAGAAAAACTAAAAGAAGAACAACAGAGACTCGCAGATCCATCATGTAAACAGAATGAAATAACAATTTTTCAATTCCTTTTATGTCTGTTCAGAAAGGGGTGGGTTTGACAAGGAAACTTTGTGAAGTCCTACACGAACTCAAACACCCACAGTTAATGTTTTCTCCTCCAGAATAACTAATGATCCGTTTTAATTAATGGATGATAGTAATGTAAGTTAATGGTTTTAAATGAAAAGTATAAAGTTATGAGTTATGATGAGTTAATAATGTTTAAAAAAAATATATATATATATATATTATCTATTGTTGATCATAACATTAACTGTATATTGTGTGTAATTTAAACTGAAATATGTTAATATATCTTCATGGGAAAGGACACATATGACAGTTGAGACAGTTTATGCCTTTACATTGCACAATAATGACATTGCATTTTTGCCTAACACATGTAATTTAAACTGAAATATGTTAATTTATTTATTTATTTTAAAAGTTTTAGTAACATCAAATTTTCTTGACAGCTTTGAAAACTGAGCGATTTATGGTTCCCAATATGCTTTGCATGGGACAGGCCAAGGAGAATAAATGTTGAAATGGTTAATTTATGTTTTAATGTGTTTTTTTAGTTAAAGGAAAGACCTGTTAGTGTTTCATGCTGTTGTTTGACATCTTAAAGGGTTTCTGTTGTGTTGGATTTTGTGGTTACCATTGTGCTGAAGAGTAGAGCTGGTGGTTAGGCTGCATGCAGGTGGCTTCATGATGCTTTGCACTGAATTAACTACAAGTGAAATTATGCACTTAAGCAGATCAAAAGTAACTATGGGTCATTCATTTTCTATGTTGAGTAAGTTGTATGTTGTGTTCTTCACAAAAAAAAAACATAGGCTACTTTTAGGGCATAGTATATGTAGGCAAATTGGGACGCAGTAATTATGACAACTTATATCGTCCCACGATATTGTCCCACCTCGTCTTTTTAAAGAGGTGTGGCACACTATTGGACCAAACATCAAAGCAATTATTAATAGTAGTCTTACTTCTGGTTATGTGCCACCTTTGTTTTAAAGAGGCAGTCGTGCAGCCCCTTCTCAAAAAGCCAAATCTGGACACCTCAATTCTTGCAAATTATCGTCCGATCTCTAAACTTCCTTTTATGTCTAAGATTTTAGAGAAGGCAGTCCTTGTGCAGATTGTAATGGAAATTTTACATTTAGAGGTGTTCTTTTACTTTTATATGGGTACAACTTTTATTAACGTTGAAGATGTATTGTTTACTCATAAGAATTTAAAAGAATATAATCATATAAGCAAAAAGCACATTATTAAAGATATATAACCAAGCTTTTAGAAATGTGTATGTTAGGACAAACTTGCAGGAACGAAATGTTCTCCGAGTCATGTGAAGGCTGACAATATGTGTGTGCGCAGTTTCGATCAGCAGGCTAAAACAGGAAACTTTTGCTGACATGACTTGTTCTGTCTGGATAGAATTTATTTTATACATGAGATCATGAGCTAAGACGTCTCCCTTTAAGGTAACAAATGATTTTTTTATACAGGATGTGTTAGGGTATATAACCTCGGCGAAAGGGACTAGCCTTTGCCTTCTCATGTCAGATGCTCTCTGCGTGAGAATGCCATGGGCCTTCTCATATCAGACGCTGTCTGTGTGGGAACGTCTTATTTCATGCATGAAATAAAATACTTTGTTTAATCTTTTGAGAATCGACTTTGTCTCCTTCATCCAGGTTTTCATATTGATAATTTCCACAACAAGTTACAATCATTTTTAGATCTGCATGGTATTCTTGAGGTGTTCCAGTCTGGATTTAAAGCTTTTCATAGTACATAGACTGCACTTATACAAGTTTTTAATGATCTTTTAATCTCAACAGACTCTGGAGATTCTGCAATCCTTATGCTTTTAGATCTCACAGCAGCATTCGATACTGTCGACCACAGTGTTCTAATCTCTCGTCTCGAGCACAGCGTGGGGATTAAAGGCACTGCACTAGAGAGTGTTCAAAGTTGGTTTTGGTGGCTCTACTTCCCTAGCAGCACCACTGACATGTGGAGTTCCTCAGGGCTCTATTTTGGGGCCGAGTTTTTATTTTATTTTATTATTATGTTCCCTTGGGGTTTTTTTACAAAAAACTTTTAAAATGTAGTGATTTATGACCTTTTCCCACCCTGTTTCTCATCCTCTGATTCAAACAGTCTGTTTTGGGGGTGTTTCCCCTTTAAGAGTTCAGTGTTAACGCCCACTGTTATGATTGGCTAACGTCAGTGCCTGTGCATCAATTATTAACGCCCCCAGCCAGAACATTTGCGGATTCGGCGCAACTGTATAGCGGGGTGATCCATGCGAAGTGATGATAAATGCAATGATAAAACCTTATGTTTGAGCCGGAATCAGATGAGGAATCAGAGGAAAATGAACCATCACCACAACAACGAAGACTGGATCAGCCCGTGTCCACATGGAAAGTGAAACTATTTTGAATTAATAAAAAAATTGTAACCCGAGACACTTGAAAACGGATTATTGTTGCATAATTATCATATAGCTTAATAATTTGCTAACAGTTTAACATTATTTAACTAATTTCAATGAAATGATAGGGTGTACCACGGACAAAAATGCATGCACAGGCCATCTTTGAAGATGCAGCATTGATAAGGCAACATTTTTAATTTTCTATCACATGTAGGCCTACTAGAAAGGCGACATATTTTCAAGATTCTCTTATACAAATGTGTTTATATTAGCCAGTGATAAAAAGTAAGTTTGCGTCGTCGTTGTTGAGCCCAGAATAGTCGGTATGGACTTATCTTTGAGTAACGTTAACAGTTTTCTGGCAAAGCCAGCATCTTATTGGGATTTTTTTCTCAAAACAGTCATCCTTAAAATGTACAGAACAAACGCTTAAATTAACACTGCCGTGACTGGGACGTCCGCAAAAAATAAAGTGCATCCATTTTTCCCTGACGACTGGATCTTTCTGCAGCGTATTCAAAGATGTTGTTCGTCCACAGCCAGGAACAGCACATCTGCGGCATCGTAATTTTACTGTACACAGACCCACTCGCTGTCCGTCGACTGAACACTTGTGAGGCGCGCGGCGATACGAAATGAGCGTAGTTGTCTTGCGCTTAAAGCGTAGTTGTCTTGTGCCGGAGGCGGTCGTATGCAAACGCTGGTACGTCACTTCGTACCGTGACGTCACTTCTTACCATGGATCCAGAACGAGCTGTATTTAGAGCTTGATTAAATAAATGATTCGTTTATAATGGGGAGGACGTCTTAAGGTATGAAACTTGCAGGACGTTTTAATGACACAAAGACCTCTTATATACCAAAAGATCAAGGCAAATTTGGTTTCTCATGTCATGACCCCTTTAAGAAACAAAATGGATGACACAATCAGAATCTCAGGATAATGGGCCATGGGGGATTATGTGCTTGAAAATGGATCCTGGTGCGTGGGAGACAGAGAAAGCAAAATAAAAATAAAGGGGATATGGTCAAAGGACATTTGTTCCTGATGAAATACAAAGCACTATTATTTACCATGTTCTTCTGCTGAAATGACCATGAGGGAAGTTGGTTTGTCTACAGACTTAGTCATCATTTCAAGAAATGTGTTTAAGCAATCGGGAAAAATATAGGTTAGGTTGAACAAGAAAAAAATTTATTAAGTGATATTTATTTATCCCTATTACAGTTTTTTACAGTCGCTAGGACACATTTCTCAATACTTAGGTCACTTTTTGAAACCTCTTCACACAGTGAGCACAACAGAAGTATATGTTGGCTAAACTGTGGATCATTTATCATTGATTTGGCACAAAATGCATTCAATGACTATCTTTAAAATTACATTCATTCTTTTCTCACTTCGACACAACAACCGCCAAAACTCTGTGTACAGGCCAATCTGCACACGCTTACAAACTGTTTTCAAAACTTAAACTTAAGTTCAAAACAATAACACAATACAAAACTGTATACGACAGCATTTTGCCACATTACAGTAATATTGTAATGAAATATATTTTGAATCTAAAAATTAAAAACAATTGGACTAACCACAGCTGATTCCTGTTGTATCATCGGTGGATGGTGTGTAGACAAATGTTATACTTTGGAATTACTCAATGCAACAAAAAAAAGACATAAAATATATAAAGTCTTGAAGCATACTGCATCATGTCTGATTCATTCCAGTAACATATATTGCAGTGAATTCTAAACAGTAGAGAGGTAGAAGAAAGAAAGCATTTACAGAGGAATAAAGTTACCTGTTGTTAGTGTTTTTTAGGTCATTGTTTTGTGGGTGATAAAGTGTATTTGTTGTGTGTGTGTGTGTGTGTGTACTCCAGTGTAATTTATGAGGACACAAATTTGTTTAATGACATGTGTATTACACTGGTATTACCACTTAAACGTGGTGTTTGAGGACATTTCATGAGTCCTCGAAATTCAAATAGCTTAAAAAACTTTAAAAAAACGATATTTTATTAAAAATGTAAAAATGCAGAATGTTTCCTGTGAGATAAGGGCTGTGTGTGTGTGTGTGTGTGTGTGTGTGTGTGTGTGTGTGTGTGTGTGTGTGTGTGTGTGTGTGTGTGTGTGTGTGTGTGTGTGTGTGTGTGTGTGTGTGTGTGTGTGTGTGTGTGGGATAAACATGATGCTTGTATGCCTCTTCTGCTTAAATGTGAGATTTAGATTTATGGCCATATTATCACAAAACAGATTAAAGAGAAGTTAAAAAGTATGGAAGCATATTTGTGCATTTATAGGAGCTCTGCATATATTCGTGGCTTGGATTGTGGGTTAGGATGCACTTTTTGAGAAGCACAAAATGGCATGTGGTCTTCTGAAATGAAAAGGTCACCTATTTGGTTTTGGTTTTTCTTCTTTTAAACCTGGGTTCTGTTTCTGAGTAATGCTCATTGGTAGGTTGTGGGCTAGAGTTACCTTACAAGGTAAACACTACACCAACCACATAAAAATCAGCACACAGTGACAAATATTACATGGTTCATGAAATGTACATGCTAATTAAGTCATATTTAACTATGCTTTAGCTGTTTATTTGAACTGAAATATATAAAATTAAATGGTTCCAACTCAATGATGTTGAAATTACTCTCAACTTTTTTTTAGTAATCAACTTAAAAAGTGGTATTCAGGAAACTGTTTAAGTTCCTCTAACATCTCAATGAAGATTGTTATAAAACAATACTCAAAAAGATGAATGCAAACTTGTGTTAATTTATGTTGATAAATAGAGAGAGAGAACATGAGATCGTGGGTGTTTTTAAAGGTTGAAAACAAAAGGCTGAAAAAACATTTGAAACGCCTTCTGTCAATCGCTTGAAGCTCTCATTGGCGTATACTCATGTCAGTCATCTCTTCTGCACTGTGATTGGCCAGTGCGAATGCTTGCGCTGTAGAGCCAGAGTAGAATCTGAAGTGGCTGCTTTAGCGAATAGCTACGAAAAAGAAGCCGGATTTTGGTAAGATTAAATCGGGATTATTATGAATGCTTTAGTAATCATAAAACAACTCTTATTTATAATACATATCCTTTATTTTATTAGTAGTACCGTGTTGTGTTACGTTAACCGACTAGCTAGTCTACTAGCATGTTAACATATCATGCTAACAAACATTCATCGAAAATCTCATTTTTATAATCTAGTTTTTGGTCAATTTTTAATTGACAAATCAGAAGCCCTGTGAGTGAATTGTATTGAATATTCATTTAGATAGTTAATGTTTCTTAAACATAATCTGATGTATATAGCAAGGTAACGTTAGCAGATCATGTTTGACAGATTAGCTAATATCTGTTTACTTTTTTAGACGGGGATAAATGTATAACGTTACATTTTTCTTACGATATATAATTTGTGATTGTATGCATTCACATGAAAGTTATTACATGTTAAAAATATATGTTTTAAAGCCGTTAGTCTTAGATATGAGCTCCAGGGGGGATGAGGGCTAATTGGATTTCTCGCCAGCTCCAGTGTTTCCCTCATGAGGTTACTTTGAACTAGATTTACATTTCCTGAAGGAAAAGCCAACACTTGATGGGCAGCAAAAGGATAGTGTTAGTGTATAATTTGTGTAATTTTATTGTTCAAATGACCCAGAAAAGGTAAAGCACTCCAGAAGCATGAGAGAAGAGTACCCAGATTTTGTAAACAAATATGACATGAAAATAAACATCCTAATACTAACACACACACGAATTATTTATATATGTATTTTTTAGAAAATATTTTTTTTCATTTATATACATTTATTCATTTTAACAGATGCTTTTATCCAAATGGACTTACAAATGAGAACAATAGAAGCTGTGAAACCCTTCCCAGTTTAACTTAATCTAATGCAGTACATGTACTTTTTTGTAATGATAATAGATATAGAATATATGATAAAGTACGAGTAAAATACCTGCATTTTATATTAGTCTGACAATGTATTTATTGCATTCTCTATTGTAAATTTAATTTGAACAAAAATTATGCAACTGTAGTATCTGTACTATTAACAATACTTTTACAGAATGTATTACATTAATGTTAATTTATTCTTATATTAATGTACATTTCAAGTAGAATTAATGGATTAACTAAAGTTAATGTATACATAATTTACAACATAAACATGAGTGTATTATTTATTTATAATATAACATTAACCTAGATTAATAAATGATGTAGA
The DNA here is from genome assembly GCA_033366665.1 of Phoxinus dragarum. Taxonomy (NCBI): domain Eukaryota; kingdom Metazoa; phylum Chordata; class Actinopteri; order Cypriniformes; family Leuciscidae; genus Phoxinus; species Phoxinus dragarum. The sequence continues at coordinate 6,413 of JARPMJ010005297.1, read as the reverse complement.
TCAAAAATGTTGTTTATTGTTCATGATACCTAATATGCATTAACTAATAACCATTTGAATCTTGTAAAGTGTTACCTTTAATTATTTTAAAGTCTGTGTTATGTCATGGGAATTCGTCTGTGCTCTCTCTGTAAAAAAAAATGCTAAACTGCTGGTTTTGATGCTTCTTAATGTCATGAAACTTCTTCTCAGTGTTTTATCTCCAACTGTGTGTGTCTCTCTCCTTTGTCTCAGTGTGTAGTCATGACGACGCTGGATGATAAGATTCTCGGGAGAAGCTGCAGTATTACTACAGCAGCAGTGAAGATGAAGGGAGCGACCACGAGGAAGAGGAGAACGCGTCCAAAACCATCCGTGACGCGGAGGTGCTGGATGTGGAACTCGACTACAGCGCAGATGGCAGTTCGGTCAACACCGGTACGCTTCAACGTGAAATGTGCAAACAAATTTGTACTTCTATTCCCAACAGCCTCATTTTTATTCACTTGAAAGTAAATGATGCTGCGTCCACGTCAATCAACAACACATCCGTAAAGACTGTTGAGACATCTGACTTAGTGTGTGTGTGTGTGTTTGTTTCTCCCACAGGGCCGAAGGGTGTGATCAATGACTGGCGTAAATACAAGCAGCTGGAGAACGAGCAGCGCGTGGAGCAGCAGAAAGAGATGGAGCGGCTCATCAAGAAACTCAGCATGACCTGCAAGTCGCATCTGGAGGAAGAAGCCGACAGACAGAAAGAGAAGGACCTGCAGGATAAGATCGCAGGCAAAGTGAGAATCACTCCATACTAGGGTTGTCACTAACCATTATTTTGGGAATCGGGCGGTTTATTTTGATGATTAATCGAGTAATCTGATATTTTTTGTGGTATTAAAAATAGACCTTTAGCCTTTAAAATAACTTAAAATACATATAGAATAATGAGGCAATAATATTTGTTACAAATAAAGTATCAAAAGCAAGTAATCATGGTTTTATTGAACAACACTGTTAAAATACATAGACTACATATATAAACAATCATCTTATGTACATTATGTATTATAAAATAATATAATACGTGCCTTTATAATGCCTGCAGAGGGCGCCAACGGCCTGGTGTTGTTACACTTTACAGCAGATCAAATCCTTGTTTCATTATGGCCAAACAACATTTAATTCAAATGTCCACTTAATCTTTAATATTTGGCCACTTCTTTACGATAGAACTGCAGTCGCTGTAATTTCTTGAACTAAAATATGTGGACATCAGAACATGCAAACTCAGAGTGAGGGTTAAAACTTTTATTTTGAAATCGCGATGAACATTCGCATATTTAGAAACAAACTGATGTATTCTCCTGTGATGAACATGTTTATAAAAGATTTACATTACAAATTTGAAGAAATGCTCCACGCATGTAAATGATAACAGTTCGAGTGGAGCAGCGTAACCTACATGCATGTAAATAATTAAAGTGCACGTATTAAACCTGCAGGGCATCTATTTATTTAATTGAATCACAGTCTTTGGGAATTCACGATAGCACTAAGCTCCGTTGTAAAGATTATCAATTATTAAATTAGTTTTTTTCCTCTATAAAGCAATGCTGCAGAAAACGGTGATATCATCGTCCAGCTCAGTTCAGTCCTCATCCAATAGTGTCAGTGCAGATGTTTCGGGCTGCATCTCAAGTCAGAAATCAGATTGTGAATCGTAGCAATTAAAATAGTTAATTCAGTTCCTTTTGTTTGAAGATCAGATTCATCACACCGGTATGGACCACAACTTCATCTTTGATTAATGGCATAGCGGTAGATGTGGTAAGCCAATACAAGTATTTGGGCGTCATTTTAGATGACAAAATGAACTTTGACTCCAACACAGACTATATATGCAAAAAAGTTAATCAGAGACTTTTTTTCTTAAGAAAGTTGAATGGCTTTAATGTTGATAGATCACTTCTGAAAGCTTTTTATTCATCCTTTGTGGAATCAATTTTAACCTTTGCTATGATCTGTTGGTTTGGCAATTTGAGTGTAATTAACAAAAACAGATTGGGAAAAAATGTAAGCATATGTCGGAAAATAATTGGCACTGATCTCAACAGCATTGAGCATATGTACGAGGCCAGAGCTACACAGAGGGCAATGGCCATTTTGGCTAATGTCACTCACCCATTACACTCAGAATTTTGCCTCCTACCATCAGGAAGGAGGTATACCTACCGAAAACGTGCCAGGTCCAACAGATATCTGAGATCATTTGTACCATTAGCTGTTGGGTTTCTCAACAAACTATAGGTACGCGTGTACTATGTTTTTATCTATTTATTATCTTATTGTTTTATGTGTTTTGTGTAAATGTTTGTGTTGGCTACTAGTTGTGAAACAAATTGCCCCTTGGGGACATTAAAGATACTTCAACTTCAACTTCAACTGGAGGCGAAGCTGGTCATAGGTCTGTGCGGAGGACTTGTCTGGTTCTTTACTGAGGATCTGTGCAGAATGTCGGCAGCAAAATATCATTCTCCTTTTTGACTTTTCTTCTGTCTTCAGGTGAACCTCCGTGTGGATGAAGAAGAGGAGGAGGAGGAGGATGATGATGAGGGCTTCCTCCAGCAGTATCGTCTACAGCGCATGGAGGCGTTGCGGCGACAGCTGTGTGGAGGCCGGCGCTTTGAAAAGGTGGTTGACATCTCGTCGGGGGAGGAGTTCCTGCGCACTGTCGACGAGGAGGGCAAGAGCACACTGGTGCTGGTCCACATCTATGAGCCAGAGGTGCCCGCCTGCCAGGCCATGGATGGCAGCTTGCTCTGCCTGGCACTGCAGTACCCAATGGTAACAGATTGAAGAGATTGTTTCATCTTTGGGCTTTCATTTGTCTAATATTTGTCATATATGTTTAATGCTGGTCAGTTTAGCAATTGAATATTTAACAAGAATAATATTTTATTATTAACAATAATATTGATTAGTACTATTATCATTATTATCTAGTATTAAAGTGATTATCATTTATTCACCCTCATGTTTTTCCAAACCCAAATTACATTTCTTCTATGAAATACAAAAGGAGATGTTTAACCAAATATCTATACCTGCTTTTTTTCCATACAATTTATAGTAGCTGGCAATAAAGACTGTCAAGCTCAAATCTGCCCCCAAAAAGCAGAGAAAATGACTTGTCAACAGGTTATTGTAGTTAATTAAAGCTTTGATATATATGTATATATAAATAGATTTTCGTTATGGTTGCTGAAATTTTTTTTTTTTTAAAAACGTAAACTTAAATTTCGACTAGTTTCTCATTATTTATACATTTCTCATTTTTATAAACGGGTACTAAAAAACTAAAACTGAAATAAAAATTAATAAAACTCAACAAAATGACTAAACCTTTAAGTAAAATTAAAGTATAAAAATAAAAACCATTCAAAATATTAATAAAACAAATAACTAAATTATGAAATATAATTAATATAAATGAATTAATAAAAGTAACAACCTAATAATGTCTCAATGATACTAAAATAACACTGCTTAGCTACATTTAAATTCTTCTTTAAAGTAATTTGATGGCTTTGTTTGAGGAACAGAACAGAACTAAATTGGCAAATATTCCCCTCTGCCATATCTCTCGAATCTCATTATCTCACATGTTATGAATGTGTTTCAGTGCTTATGGACCATCAGTGGTATGCATGAGAAGGTTTCTGCTGATTTCTCTGTTCCTGTGTGTGACCCGCAGGTGAAATTCTGCCGTGTGCGTGGCTCTGTGGTCGGCACCAGCGCTCTCTTCCGCAGTTCGGCTCTGCCGGCGCTGCTGCTGTACCGCGGAGGCGAGCTGGTGGGGAATCTGGTGCGTGTGTCCGATCAGCTTGGAGATGATTTCTACGCCACAGACGTCGAAGCTCTGCTGCAGGAATTCGGCCTTCTTCCAGAGAAATACACCCAGGCAAACACACACTCGTCTATTCGAAATGCCGCTGTCACTCACCCTACCGATTCAGACAGCGACCTGGATATAGACTAAATGCGTGCATACACATGTCTGCATACATGCATGCACACCAACACATAGATACAGAAGAATATACACTCTTGTTTGCGTTCACATAGTGATTCAGGCCCAATATAGTGACCCAAATTGCAGCTCAAGATACACTACTGTAAACACAGGATCTCTGTACAAACGTTACGCCTGATATGAGAGATCCATTCACAGATCATGATTACTGGACCAAAACAGTGGATATCATTAGACGTAGGTGTGTGTGTGTGTGTGATTTCAGACATTTCCAGAATCGGGAGTGTTTCTTTATGCAAACAAAAATGCAAAACCCTTCATAGAATCCTGCTTTAATGTTTCACTATTTATTATAGTTTTAGAATTATGTGTTTGTTTATTTGTGTTTTCGGACATCTTAGTTTGCTTTACCCTCTGTTAGTTTTATACATTTTGTAAACCTATCCATCAAAACAAATAAAAAAATTATTCTAAATGGACCTTGTGTTGTGGTTACTTTCATATTTGCCTTTTTTTCTCAAAAATTGGATGAAACACTTTTATATTTTCTGTACATGCTTTCTGCTGCTATTTAATGCAAAGCTCATGTTTTCTGCTGCTTAACCCCCTGCCCCCCCCCCCCTTTTTTTTTTTGGTGTAATGTATATATTTAATACTAGTTTTGTTAAAGCTGTTGCAAGAGCGAAATGAAATTAGTGGAAGTAGGAAGTCTGACATAGTCAGGCTAGCAGTCCCTGCAAGTTTTGTTCAAATATTTCAGATTGTGTAAAACCTTAAGGGCATTTCTGACTTTATTATTATTTGGTTGGTCAAATACATTTTTTTTTAAAATTATGAGTATAATGTTAAAAGCGAAACACCAATTTAGAAACTCCTATCTGATCATGCCTGTTAAATACCAATTCAGTTTTAGAGACTGAATTAAAATAAGATTGAACTGTATTTTGAATTTGTAAGAGTAATTTTTTTTATCTTAAAATATAAACATTAGCTAAATCAATGCCACCCATAGAACTGGTATTTTACTTACATTTAATAAATTCACCTTTATTTGAAAGATTTCATAGAGGGAAATTAAACAAAATTTCTAGTCATTTACTCAGTACATTAGCCTAAATAACAGTTTGATTAAAAATCCAATGTCTTTATTTTAATGAAGTAATCTAAAAAGATTGAGGAAAGTTTGTAAAGCTGTAAGTATGTCAGAAATCAAACCTGGTGTTTTGATGGTATGTAACTTATTTTAGAGAAATATGTCCAACTAGTGTTCTGCATCTGAGAGAATATACCTTGAAACGCTTGCCCACTTTGTTTATGTGCAATAAAGGGACAGTTCACCCATGAATACAAATGTTATCATCACTTACTCACCCAAGTTCTTTCTTTCTTCTGTTGAGCAAAAAAGATGTTTCGAAGAATGTTGGTAACCAGACAGTTGACGGCACCAACTATTTCCATGGTAGGAAAAAAATTCGTATTGAAGTGCCTTCAACTGTCTTGTTACCAACATTATTTAAAATATTTTCTTTTGTGTTCAATAGAAGAAAGAAACTCATACATGTTTGGAATAACATGAGGGTGAGTAAATGAAAATACATTTTTGGTGACTTATCTCTTTAAAACCTTCAATTACACTCCGAGATCAAGAGGGGGGCGGTATTTAGCTGTAGGCCAGTCTATCCATTTGTCTTCATAATAACAGTGCAGTAAACTTACAACAGCATAATTGTATTACTGTAGTATTTTAACAAAAATTACAGCCCACACTGAGCAGATTGTGGTGGCCATGCAGTATTTTATGTTTATGTTTTTTATCGTGAATGGGGCGGGGCCAACGGGAACGATTCCTGACGTCACATGTACACGTCGCCAAGCAGGACGCGCTCGGCCAAGATGGCGGACAAGTGTCAGCCGCTGTGTCCTGCACTTTTTTGAGAATCTCAACTCCAGCCGCACTCATATCGAGTTTTGTTTGTATCTGGACATCTCGACTGGAAGATAACAGGTAAGGATCCCATGTGGAGCTGTATGTTTGGGCACAGAGAGTCCTATGTTTCGAGGGATTAACTGGAATTGTTAGCATGCTAACGGCTAGTGGCCCAGTCAGCTGTCATCTGTAATTCTTCGCATCCTCTATTTACATTTTTTATGTGTATTCTTTTGTGTTTCTTTTCGTGACATGTCCATTCAATCTCTATCAGGGTGCGTAGTTTAATTTGCAGGTGCTATTGATTCGTTATATTGTGTTTAGCTACTGCTTATTTTGTCGTTTGCCTTGCTTGCTTTACACTGCTGTAAGTTCATCGTGTGTGTGTGTGTGTTTTGTTTTGACTTTTTTGCCTACTCATTCTAGAATCATGATCCACATGATCACAATGTCATTATTTTTGTTTGTTTTAAAATA
>JARPMJ010005296.1:0-64354 GCA_033366665.1 Phoxinus dragarum | reverse complement strand
TAATTACTGTTTCTTTAAAGTAAATTTACTTGATAATAGAATTATTTATTCACATCTTTGTTTAAATAAAACCATAAACGTTACAATGTAAAACTCGATTTGTAATTTTACCTTCAAGTCCTCAGCATCAATTTTGGAGTTGGTAGTCACATCCAATGTCTTCCCTGTTCTCTGCAGCCAAGACTGCAGGTTTTTAAAATGTTTTTTCAACATTGGCCCCACAGGATGGACTTGAAAAGACAACTGCAGCACTTTGAACCATGTCATCTAGTTCCTTTAAAGTGCTTGCAGTTGTGAGGGAACCAAATACATGCATGGCCAGATGGTAGTGGTTTGGCGCACTGTGAATATAATATAATAATTAGGTTCAAGAACAAAATTATGTACTGCAATTTAATATGTAACAGTAATAATAAAATTTCATAAATTGTGCATATTATATCCAATCTGCCCTTTATTAATACTTGCTGCTATATTGGAAATGTATTGAATATATCAGTATTATAAGCATTTCACAGACCGATGTAGGGGAATTCTGAGGCCACACTGCCAAGAGACTTTTCAATTGTGTGCATTTTGGAAAGACCAGTTCACATTGGTCAGTTTACAAAGGTCACATTGGCAGTGCCGTTCTTATGTTTTGGTATAAGGAAAACAGATGTTGCTGTGGTGTTTTTTTTATGCTAGCACATTAATAAAATGTCATTCATCATCACATAGAGTCTATATAAAGTTCTTCAGACACTTACTGTAGCAACTGTCACTAAAAAATGAATGTCACGAACGCTACTTTGTTAATGTACGGTACTTACAACTTTGTGCACATTTCCTTGGCATTCTTCATGACATGGCTAAGGCAACGATGAAGAATGGGCACCTCAAAATCTTCCTTTGTTCCTTTTCCACTGGCTATCTTGTAATAGTGGTTAATGGTGTCTTGTAGATTTTTCTTGGCAAATGATAGGCATATAGCCTACATTAGCACCATCGACCCATCGCAAAGGATCATGATGGGTGACCGCATTCCTTTCCTTCCAAAGTGCCTTGCCACATCAGTTTGGAACGCCTCTAAGAAATAAGTCACTGAGGCTGTGGTGTGGTCACAGGTCAGATAAGTAGCAACAGGTAAAGGGGATGAGTTTTTTGGGGGATTCCTGACCACCAACTCGTAAACATAGAAAGGAGGAGAGCCCTTCTCTTTTCTCATGATGCTGCCAGTGGCATCGAGGTACACAATGTCCTCCCGGCATCGCTCCTGATAAATTTCAATTCCCCTTTGTGACCACAGTAAAACCCCTTTTGGTTGAAGCATGATTTTTTGAAGGACCTCATCAGGGACTGTCTTTTTCTTTTTTAGCATTATTTGAAGACTTATTACCTCATTGCTGTGCTGCCGGCTTCTCTGACGTGCTTCCCACGTAATTGTTTTGAGGACATCGCGACTTGGAGCCTCATCTCTACAGCCAGACTCCATGACATCATCAGGAATTTTATACAACTTGTCAAGAAACATGGCTTGTGGGGGTTGCCTTTGTAAGTCTTGACCCAGTGTGTTCCTGTCATTTGCTCTTACAGGCCTTCTTTTTAATTCTGTTAAATTATGATAGCAATGTTCACCTTGGTACTCTACTGTAGCCTTGAGGTTCTCTTCAGTATCAACAGTAACTGTTACAGTGACAGGGCAATCCTCAAACCTACAGTATCCAAGACAGGAGAACTCAGGACTTGGTCGCATCAAACCCAAACCCTTCAGTCTGTGCCTTTTTAAAAGCGATGGAGCAGTACGGATGTATGGTCCTAAGTCCTTTCGCAATTTATATTGGTCCATTGTAGTCCTTTAAAGCTTCTTTTTTTCTATGTTGCTTTAGTTTGTCCCACTCGTTTCTTTCAATGAAAAAGAACGATGGGTTCTTTGGAAGGCGGATTTTAATAAATCCATCTTCATCAGATGGATAACTAATGGACCCCTAATGAAAAAAATACAATGTTACTGCAACATCTGTCCTGTAATGATGAAGAACTGTCCAAGGCCAGGTAAGATTACATCACACACACCAAAATTACACATGTAGTTGATTTAGATGATTTAAAGAGTTTAGACAATTATTCTACTCCTATAACAATGAATTAATGGAATTTTTTTCTCATGTACACTACAAAGCACATGACTAACTTGCTCTGGAGATTTGTGTCCCTGGTCATCAGCAGCAGTTTCGCTGGCCTCAGACGGCAATGGAGTAGGGGGATACTCTGGCTGGTGCTTTGATAGAAAAGACAAGGGACATTTTGCATTAGAAGGTAGGAGGCCATACAAGACAAATTTGTGAATAAATACAGTGATGACTAACTTCCTCGGGAGATTTGTGTCCTCTGGTCATCAGCAGCAGTTTCGCTGGCCTCAGGACGGCAATGGAGAAGGGGAATAATCTGGCTGGTGCTTTGATAGAAAGACAAGGGACATTTTGCATTAGAAGGTAGGAGGCCATACAAGACAAATTTGTGAATAAAAACAGTGATGACTAACTTGCTCGGGAGATTTGTGTCTCTGGTCATCAGCAGCAGTTTCGCTGGCCTCAGACGGCAATGGAGAAGGGGAATAATCCAGCCCGGTCTCACCCCAAAACGTCACATACTGACGCGTCTTGGACCATTCGGCAACATACGACGAAAAAGGTACCCTTTAACGTCCATATGAGACGCAGACATAAGCGCACCAGCAGCGCCTTCTAGCGGTACCCTACCGCATACCTAAACCCAACCATTCCCGAATCGTCACATATGGACGTTAAAGGGTACCTTTTTCGTCGTATGTTGCCGAATGGTCAAGACGCGTCAGTATGTGACGTTTTGGGGTGAGACTGTGTTAAATAATCTGGCTGGTGCTTTGATAGAAAGACAAGGGACATTTTGCATTAGAAGGTAGGAGGCCATACAAGACAAATTTGTGAATAAAAACAGTGATGACTAACTTGCTCGGGAGATTTGTGTCTCTGGTCATCAGCAGCAGTTTCACTGGCCTCAGACGGCAATGGAGAAGGGGAATAATCTGGCTGGTGCTTTGATAGAAAGGACAAGGGACATTTTGCATTAGAAGGTAGGAGGCCATACAAGACAAATTTGTGAATAAAAACAGTGATGACTAACTTGCTCGGGAGATTTGTGTCTCTGGTCATCAGCAGCAGTTTCGCTGGCCTCGGACGGCAATGGAGAAGGGGGATACTCTGGCTGGTGCTTTGACAAAATGTATAATCATGGTGTATAAAATTATTCTCAAAAAATACAGATAAGGGAATGTTAGGTCTTGCTGTGACTGTGTGTATGATATTGAAAAAAAACTATAATATAATGCCTAGCAAACATATAACTTTGCTGCATTTTTTTAATGATACATTTTGAGAAATTTTTATAAGAAAATAAGGTGTTGTAAACTCAATATAACAACATTCATAACTGGTGATCATCAGCAAGTGGTGTTTTATATTTTCTCTCTCTCTCTCTCTCTTTGTGTGTGTGTGTGTGTTGTGTGTGTGTGTGTGGTGTGTGTCTAATTTGTAATAATTTGAAGTCAGGAATCATGCTTTGAAAGGACAGACAATGAAATAAAGAAATGCTCACCTTTTGAAAATATAATTTTCAGTCTATATCGATTGTTTTTCGTGTTTGCAATGCCAAGTGCAATGCACACTTGTCCCCAGAAGCCCTCCTTATGTGTGACTGTGTCATCGTAATTGATGAGATTTTTTTTTTACGAGTTCAACTGTCTCCACAATTTCATCATCAACTATACGTTTGGTTTTGTTCTATTGGTGAAAAAGGGCATTGATCAAATTAAAGAACATAGTAGCACATAGTTTATTGGAGTAAATGTACTTTCAGGGATGGATGGTAAACGACTGAATTACTCACCCCAAATAACTTGAATGAGTGCACTCTGTATAAAATAAAAAGGAAGGCATTAGGAAGACAGCATTCGTACATATTCCAGTCACATTTTAGAATACTGTTCCATCATTATTGAATAATTACACAGGAACAAATAAGTAATGCACTATTAACATTCTATAAACTACTATTAACTTAAAAGTAACTCAAATTAAGGAACTAGTAATTAATAGTGCTTTAATAGTGAAATGTGGTAGTTCACTATTTGCTAATCTGGATCCGTAGTATAAAGTAAAAACCTTTCTAAAACCTTCATGCAATATTAAGTTATTAAGCTTTTTACTTAAAAATACTGTTCCAAATAGTTAAATCCCTCTGAATGGTTTGTTAATATTTGAGTCATTACTGTTGGTTTGCCAAGTAGATGAAAAAAAATTGTTTTTATTAGCTAATAGTGAACTACCACATTCTACTTAAGCACTATTACTTAATAATTCTTTAATCAGAGTTTTTGGTTAGATAATAGTTGCTAATACAATGTTAATATAGCGTTACTCATATGTTAGTTATTCATTAATGATAGAACAGTACTCTAGTGTGTAAACTATATGCCTTATGCTTCGGACTCTGGGTCCGGATGAATTAGCTCAAATGATCCATAGGGAATTTTAATAACTAATCATGAATATGATTAATATTTTGCATATTTCAGTTACATTAAATTGTCGAAAGTGAAAGTGGATTATATGAATATATGAATAATCAATCACAACGAATTATAATTCCTCATTCATATATCAATAATCTTACTTAACTTCGATTACGAGATAATCTTTAAGGGAAATCAATGTAATTATCAAATCGTTGTTCGTCCAGCGACCAACCTGTCAGATTAAGTGATTAAATTTCTCAATAAAGTTATCCTTCCTTATAAACTCCAAGAAACACCAACCTTCTGGCCGTGAACATTAATATTTCTGGTGTTTATAAAATTAAAACTACTTAAACAGGGAGCGCGGTAGCTCTAATCTACCTCATTGACGTTTGTGGTTTTACGAGCGTTTTTTCACAGACACAGTCTTGAATATATTGTTTTAATAAATGCAAACTACAGAATATAACGGATTACACATATTGATTATAGTTTTGTACATATCTTACATGTGGACAAAGACGAATAACAGATGAGAGAGAGAAAGTGAGAGATAAAGAGAGAGAGAGATTATTCTGCTTTAAGCTGGTGCTATTTAGCAGTAGTAACGCACACCTCGCACGCGCGGGGAGCGATTTACAGAGGTTTTTTGGTCGTGCGTTTGGGAGAGAGAATAAGAGGGAGAGAATGAGATCGAGGGCCGGGGCGCGCTCGATTTGAATGCGGAACAGAGAGAGAGGGAGCGAGGGAGAGAGTGCTCTGGGGCCCGCGCTCGATTTGATTGCGGGACAGAGAGAGAGAGATAAAGAGAGGATGAGAGAGAGAGAGGAAAATGGTCACGTGTGACCATAGAACAGCAAACATCACAGACCTTTGAGAGAGACATCAATCAAAACACCTTAAAACATTAAAACTCGTTAGAGCGTGATACTTGCAAAAGGTTCGTTTGTGTGTGACGAGCTGTGTCCAGCCTGCGCGTGTTCTCGGAGCAGAGTGCGCGTTCTCTCGTGAATTCTTCGAAGCAGGGCGCGTGCTCGTTGCCAGAGCACGTTTTCGCGGGAGCTTTGAAGGCTGGTTGCAAGTGAAGTTGCTGAAGGAATTCAGGCTTCGTTCGTTCGACTCGTAGGTGGAAACGAACAACGGAGAATTTAAAAGGAAACAAAAGACACTTTATAAAGGAAATAAAGAAGTGGAGGGAACTCCTGGAAGGAGTTTCCAGGATCGGAGACTTTACATGCTGACGACGGCAGGGAGAGCAGGGGACAAGAGGGCGTGCAGGAAGAGCGTTTTTACTTTTAAGGAATGTAAGGATACGCCTCCTTCTGGGACAAGAGCGAATCGGATCCTCTGATCTAGAGCGGGAGAATGTTCCTTTGTTGGTAAAGACACGCCCACTTTGACTATGTCATGTGAAATTGAATTTAACATTCATATTTAGAAGTATGGTATTTCCTAGAATAAATGCATATTATTGTACCTTGCAGTCAAGATTCAACTCCGTTAGGTCTCAAGATTCAAAATGGTACTAAGCACATCATTTTCAGAGTATATGATAACAAAATTACACAAAATCTACAGATTAGAAGCATTTAGATTTTGATTAATACACATTAATATTGAAATCAATTCCACATCGGTCGTAACACATAAATGGCAAACACAGAAATATCAAGTCCATTTGTATGAGGTCTTAAATATGATTCTGTTGAATAAAGTCTCTTGGTGTGTGTGTGTGGTGATAGAGTAACAGAGTCTCTTCTGTTTATGGTATGTGAGTGTCCTGCCGTGAGGAATGTGTGGTGTCCTGTTACATGTTGGAATGGGAGAACGAGACGAAGACCTCTTGTCTTCAGGCAAATTAATGAAGTGTTCGCGATTCCCTAATTTGACCAGATGGCAGTCAATGTTGCTACATATTTCCCCCTTTTTGTTCGATTAAGTCAGGGGATGGACTTCATCGAACAACAAATTAGCACAATGGATGACAGGTGGTTTCAAGGCTGAGGGTTCAGCTCAAATGATGATGATGTGGTCGGTGGCTTGGCACCCCCTTTCCGGGGATTCCGTGTGAAACCTCCCGACACAGAGTTTGTGAGCTTGACTGTGGATGTTTGCATCTCGTTGCGTCTGTTGCAGGATGAAGGCCGAGACGAGTGTCGGGCGTGGTCGGTGACCTTGGAAAGATACAACAGTATCAGCTGCGGTCCAGGTTTGGACACAGGTGAGGTATTCAGGCTTGGCGGTTGCCCATGCTTGGAGGGCTGTGTTGCCAGGAGCAATGTTCGTGAGTTGGGACCCCCTTTTCTCAAACCAGAGATCTCCTTCTGGATCTAAGGTGACGTTGTAGTTCTTAAAGGATGGGAGTTCCGGTGCGGTCTGGTACTCTTTGCTCGGAAGATGGTACCATGACCGATTGCCGAGGGGTGAGATGGCACCTGTCGGTACTTGAGTCGGCATACTCTGGCTGAGCAGGTTGACACGGCTGGTTGTATCATGCTGTTCGTGAGTGACAGTGGCTGTGTGCGCAGGTGTGTTAGCCAGCCATCGTTCACCTACAATCTTTGCTTGTGTTTCTGTGACTTGTGTGCAAGGCTTAGCTTCAGCAGGGCAGCGTGTGTGGCTGACCGGGGGTTGCAACTCGCAGATTCCTTCAGCTGGCGTGTTGATGCTGGAAGCCAGCACAGTTCGCACAAGGCTTAAGAGTTTCAGGTACGGTGGGATTACACCTGTGGCTAGGCTGTCATTGGAGGAGCTGACCTCCCACAGCATGTCTATCGTTAGCGCTGTAATCAGCGGAGTCTGGGCAAAGTCTTTCTGGAAGATACTAAACAGCGGTTTCATGGAGTTCACAGTCTGGTTCGCTGCGTTGACACTGGACATACCAATGTTAAACAGAGTTCTGGCGGCAGCTACGGCTCCGAGCAACGCTCCCAGGAACCGTTCGGATCGGTGGTTGGTGCTTAGGAGTCCTGATTGCGTGGCAGTCACTTTCTCAAGTTGGTTGAGCAGATGTTCGACCTTGGCTTTGGCGTGAGGGAGGGGAGTCCTCTGTCCGTTGGGCACTTGCCCAGGTGTATGGGGCTGCGGTGCTGGGGTGGTGTGCTCTGTAGACCGGGCGGGGACTGGATGAGTCGACCATACACTGGCTGAGTGTAGGTTCCGCAGTCGGTGATCAGAAGTCTCAGTTGTTCTCTCGGTGGCAGCTGTCCTCTGGATGGCTGACAGCACAGCATGACGACCCACAGCAGCAACCTGGTACAGATGACAGGGAGAGAGAGAGAGAAAGGGAAGGAAGAGGCAAACGAGGGTTGTCTTTGGTTGGACAGGGCAGTTCTTTTGCTTTGTGGGTGGCAGCTAGGTTTAGCTCGCCTTGGCCCACGTTTTGTCACATCTTGCTGCCAGCCTGTCGCTTGCTTCAATGTCTCGTCAGTGACTCTGGTGCTGTGTTGTGCCGCACATGATGCATCATAGATAAACATTGGCATGACCCCCCTTTTGCAACTGTTCGTCACAAGCTTTTGCGCTGTGATGTCAACAGGTGCAGAACCCGTAATGTTGTGTGTATGCATGTTATGCAGCGGTTTGAGGCACTGGCTGTCAGTGAGCTCAGACGGCGTGCAAGGGAGGCAGGAGGGGTATAAGTGGAGGCAATGCCAAGTCGTTGTTGTGGTGTCAGAAGCCCGCATGTCCGCTATGTTTGGTGTTGCAGACAGCGGAGCCCGCGTAAGCGGCACAGGGTTAGGCAGTGTAGCCTGTAAAAGTCTTATGCAGTGTGTAGTCGTTGCAACTGTGAGGGCGGGTGGGTGGGTCGGGTGTGACCACCGCTTTCCGTTTAGTGCGCCAGGCTTGGCGCGGGCATGAGTTTGGTCATGTGGCTGCAGGTCAGTCTTGACCTTGGCGCAGCATTTGTTACAGTCTTTTGTGAGCTGGAAGGTGCAGGGTAGCGAACTTGAAACTTGACCTGGTGCTAAGTCTGTGTCGTTGTGACTGGCTGTGGGAGTTCCCATGAACTGTGTGACCTGACGGTCTGGCTCTGTGGAAAGTCTCGTGACCTTTGTGATCTGACAGTCTGGCTCGGGTGGCCTGTGTGACTGGATGGGGAGAGGTTCTGGCACTTGGGCCCAAAGCGTTCGCTTTTTGAAGTCCAGTAAGGGCTCGAAACGATCCAGCAGGTCTTTGCCAATGATGAGTGGATGAGTGTTCATTGGTGAAACGTACACAGGGTGAGTCAGCGACATAAAACCTATTGACAGGTGGATTAGAGTTAGCTGTTCGAGCCGGATGCTATTTTGGCTGTATGAATGCACATTTAGCTCACAAGTGTGGGATTCAAAAGTTCGATTCTGTCTCTTAGCTTCGACTTTGAGTCTTTTGAAAAGTTGAGATGAGATCACAGTGAGGTCTGCTCCTGTGTCTATCAAGGCTTCAAGTTTCACTTCCTTCTCCAAAGTGCAGGCTAGGTAGGGTTTCCTGGTCACCCCCCTTTCAAGAAGGTTTCCCAGAAACTGTGGCACCGGGGCTGTTGTTGTCAGTTTGTGATGCAACAATGAGTGAGTGAGTGGAGCTGCTATTTGGTGATGTAACAGCAAAGTTCATGGGTTGCGATTTGATAACAATGTCTGGTGGGTTGTCCCCGGGAGGGACGTGTGGCTTGCTGCGGGGGCAGCTAGCCGGAACAGCACTTCCTGGGACTTTGTGATGTTGGTCCCAGGTGTGATGTGTTGTGCTGTTTCGTGTAGTGTGTGCAGCTGTCGGCTGTGGTGCTGGAGCGGAGCTGTCACTTTGTGGTGTGACAGCTAGCTCTGTAGTCTGTGGGGGACGAGCAGTGTTCGTGGTGCTTGGCTCAGGCAGATGGCAGTCAGACAGGGTGTTGGTTTCAGTTCTTATGCTTAGACATAAGATGTCTGGTTCGTCCTTGTCTCTCTTGCGATGTTTCTTGTGAAGAAACTCTTTCAGCATCCTCACGATCTCTGCTGTCTCCGACGTGGCTGCACTGTGTTTTTCTGGTGTGCGATGAGGCTTGGGCTTACCAGTAGCATGTCGAGAGGGGTTCCAGGGCTGGCTTTCTGGGCTTGGAGTTCTGGACGGCGGGTGATGCAGGTCCCAGAACCTCTTAGAGCGCTCGCTCCGATGCTTTGGATGAGCACCGTCACGGTTGTGCTGCCCTCTGCTGGCTTGGAACGGTCTTGACTCTCTGTGGTACAGTCTGTGACTGTGGTGCTGTTGGGCACCTTCTGTGTCTAGCTCTGAGCAGTGCTCAGAGACAGAGTAGGTTGTGGGGTCTTTTACAGTCTTTTTGGAAATAGTCTTTTGCTTGGTGTAAGCTTTGTGGACCAAGTCACGTAGCTGTTGGGTGGACATGCTACGTGGACAGGCCAGAACGCCTAAGTGATGGCTCACTGTGGGATGCAGATTTCGGAGGAACAGCGTCCTGAAGTTGACATCTTCTTCCATACCGGGCTCGTTTCGTGCTCCGAAGTAGGCGTGTCGGAGTCGGCCGTAGTAGGTCTGTGGGTGTTCAGGTCGGGCCTGTTTGACGTCCATGGCGGTGAAGACCCCTTGTTCTGATTCTGGATCAGAGAATTCACGGATCAAAGCTTGTCGCAGCTGCTGGTAGTCCCTTTTGACAGTCTCTGGTTGACGGTCTAGGAAGCTGCGCACGTCACGGCTAGAAGTAATTCTGAGCAGGCAAAACTTGTCCCGAGCTGTCACGTTGGCGACAGTTTGCAGGTGAAAGTCAATGTCTTGAAGGTAAGCATGTACATCATGGCCTCCTGCAAGGTTTGGAGTGAACGTGGGGATGTTTCTGGCCAACTTGTCAACGTTTGTGGGGGAAGAGCTGTGGCTGGGGGCCCAATCCGTCTGGAGGGGATTCTGACCCTTTTCAGCTCCGCCCCCTTCAGCTTTGGGAGCCGTGCCGCGCTTAGCGTTAAGTGTTCTCTGTGAGGGCTCCCCCCTTTCTGCTGACAGGGATTTTTGTTGGCTGGCTGGTGTGTACCGGCTGGTCAGGGGAAACTTTGTGGTGTGTGTTTCCCCTACCCGGTCACTATTAAGTCTGTAAGAATGTCTCAGTCTGTAAGAATGTCTCAGTTCTCAACAATGTCAAGTTCGTCTCTGAGATCATGTCTCTGCAGAGTAAGCTCATGGATTTCAGCTCTGGCCACCTGTAAGTGTTTTTCACAGGCTGTGGCTTTAGCGTTTTTGTCTCTTAGTTCAGTCTTTGCTCTCTCGAGGAGAGCGTCACTTTGTTGGAGTCTTTCGTCGAGTTCTTTACAGGTTTCTTTCTCCGACTGTTCTCTTTGGTCTGTGGCGGTCAGGAGAAGTAGCTGTTCTAGACGACTTTGGGTGTGGGCCTGGTTCCTCCGGGCCTCCTCTGCTTGAAGCTTTAGCGCTGCTGCTTTCTGCTCCAGGTCGATGTGGCTCCTTTCGCTGAGCCGTGCCTGGGCGACGAGTTTGTGTGCGAGGCTTCCGACGATCTTGGCCCAGTCCTTGTAGTTGTAGCTCTGTGTCGGATCGTGGGTCATCAGTTCGACCAGGTCGGTGTCCAGCTGTTCCCGGCTCCGGGGCTCTGTGTCAGCGGCGTCTCCGGACAGGAAGTCGGTCGTCATGGCTCTCAACCACGACTCGAGTTCGTCCCACTGGGCAGCCATACTGGACGGCCGTGACCTTGGCACACTGTAGGAGAGAGAGAACACAGAACACACACACAAAGAGACCAATGCAAGTTCGTTTTAAGGTTAACGAGTTATGATCATACGGCTATGCCGTTTATGAGAATTTTGGGGCTAACTGATGCCGACAGTTAGACAGTTCACGGAGCCAATTAGCTTGGGTCGGTCGAGGACCTGCACTAGAGGTTGTGACGAGCAGTAGCCTGGCGGGTCACGTGGTGGCCCCGGCTGCTGGTGGTCACTCTACTGCTTAGCTTCTTTGATGGCTCTCTCAGGTTACTGTTTCTAGGTGAAATGAAAGAAACAAATCACAACAGAACAAAGGATAGAACAGATCAAAGTGAAATAAGATCAAACAATAGTAACACGGTATGTGTTAGAGAGAATAAGGAGGCCTAAGCCTATTACCACTGCCAGAGTTTACGATAGGGCCTACAGGTGAGTGGGGGCTATCGGGGTAGAAAACCTAGGAAGACGGTGAGGCTTGGAGAAAGGGATATAGGCCAAACACTTAAATGACCGGGGAATATCTAATATTCTGTGGCTTACACTCAGTGTATGGGTTTTACCTTATTTAGTTTGCCTGGGGTGAAATGAGGTCACTCAGGTGGGGGGGCCGGCGGCGCGGTCAACCTTCTCGACGGTCCCACACACTCGAGCGCAGTGGACCCGGGCCTTCTGTAACTCTGTGTACGACGGTGCGACCTTCTCAAACAACTTGCGACCTTACACACAACCTGGCAACACCAAGGTGTCAACTGCCAGACAGCACAACAAAATTGGGTTTTTCCCCGGAACCCTGCCCCTGCAGAAGGCCCTGGTTCAGGTAATTGTCCCGAAATTGCCTTGTGTGTCAGCTGGCGTGGTTGACTTTACCCTTGGAGTGCCAAATTGCTGATGTAGCAGTTGCGTGCCGCCCCAATGGTAAGAGACAGAAGCGTCCGAGGTTCACTCACGGCCAGTGTCGGTAGTGAACGACCAGGTGACCACGCTCGCTGGAAACCAACCAGAGATGACTGTCAAGTCACCACAGCGCCCTAGGGAGAACTACACATAAACACATAAAAGGGGTAAACAGGTGAAAGTTAAAGTCAATTAAGGCTTTCTTGTTTAAACCAAGTTTAGTAATTATGTGTGTAGAAGTAAAGGCAAAGGCTTTGAAATAATGGTAAAACAAAAAGGGAATTATGATAATGTTGGTGATTATCAGAATAACCTAACCTAAAAGAGAGATAAGAAAATTAGGAATAAAAAGTAATAATAAAATTTTTTTTGGAAAAAAAAAAAATTTAATAATAAAAAAAAAAATTTAATAAAATAAAATAATGAAAAGACAGGATGACCCCAGAAGAAGAGACAGGCCGCAGTAGTGGGTCTGTCCCACAAAGGGGTGTATCTCCTCTCAGCGGTCAACCTGTTTGAACAGACAAACTCATTCAAATTAAATTCAAACTGGTTTGAATTCAAATTTAAATAAGCCTGTGCAGAAATGTAAAAATCAGAGTGATATTTTATAATAAGCCAGATGACGTTAAAGCCTCAGTAATTACTATGAAATAATCAGAAGGGAAAGATGAAATAAGTACACACTTCAAAAGAGTGAAAGGAGGAAAAGAGTGGCACCGACTTAGTATCCACAAGGCCACGTGGTGGCGCTGTTTCCTTCTAGTGGATGACAGCCAAACACAATTTAAATCCAAAATTTAAATCTGGTTTAACTCGAATTTAGATAAGCGTGTAAGGGGATTGAGAAATCAGAATGATATTGTACAATAATTAAGATGCATTAAAGTATCAGTAATTATTATAAAATAATCAGACGAGAAAACAGAAATAAAGCAATTCACACAGAATTGGAAACAGGAAAACGAGTTGAATGAACCGCTTTAGCGGGAGGCGGCCACTAGGTGGCGGACTTCCCTCTAACTGGGCTCTCAATGGCTGGGCTGGGATTTAATTTAAGTTTTAATTCAACTCTTGTTTGAACCAAACTCAAAGTAAATGTACCAGTCACAAGCAGGAAAATTGTCTAACACAAAATAATATTCGCACGAGCAAAGCTGGAAATGCCAATAATTATTGAGAATTTAGACGTAAGCTAATTCACTATTCATCATAGAACACTTGAATTTAGCAGTACGAGAGCATTATCTGAAACGGCCACGAGATGGCGTAGTTGCGCTCATGCAGGCTGACGTCAGTGGGAGGCGGTGCTCACGCAGGGTGACGTCGTTGGGGCGCGTATTTTGAGACTTGAACACCTAAAAGGACCTCTGGTGTTTAGTCCGCGGAATTACAACCAATTTTAAATGTGACTCTAAAGAGCTCAGAGCGTTCAGCTCAGTCACGTGCTGATTTTCTGCAATAAAATCACAAAGGAAACAAGATCTCTACAGATCTTCGGGTGCTATACTGCACAAGAGAGAACGTGTCAGGACTTCTTCACTGCACTTATTACTCAAATGTGAAAAACAGGAATTATCATCTGTTGTTGGGTTCCCGTAAACATTTAACCACAATAGCACTTATGATTTAAAAATGTCTTAGGTTTACAAAATGGGTAGCTAATCCAATTTTCGACCAGGAGTTATCGTTATTTTAACGATCTAATATTATTATTAGGCCTATTATCGAAACGGAGGAGACTCGCTCTGTTCCAATCTACCGCGTGAACAAAGAAACTCGTTTGATTTCAAGCGGGCTAAAGCAATATTAATTACAGGCTGAACAGAGATTCTTTTCTCTAGGACATTTACCGGTATTGCCACTTCCAGCGTCTGTTAATATGCTTGAGCTGAGCTGGCTCGGCGCCAGTCAGTTCTTCAGTGAGCGCGCGTGGGTTCGCACTAGGGCGCGCGACTCTCGCTGGAGCGCGCGCGTGGGTAACACAATATTAAGAATGTACGGAATGTACAGAGATTCTGTTCTCTTTACCGAAACAATATTAATATAATACATCGAAGTTTATTTTAGCAATTAACAGGGGCTGAAAATGTTAAACATATCTAGCAGGGGTCAATTTGCTTTGACTGAGATCGGCTTCGTGCCTTCTAACAGTCCTTCAGTGAGCGCGCGTGGTTTTTGCCTTACTAGGGCGCGCTTGTTTCCTCAATGGGAGCGCGTGGGCTCTCGCTGGAGCGCGCGCGTTACATTAATACACAATATAGACAGACTGAAACTGATTTGCTCGCAAAACACAAAGTTTGAGATTGCCCGCATCCTCCACCAAACTGTAAACTATATGCCTTATGCTTCGGACTCTGGGTCCGGATGAATTAGCTCAAATGATCCATAGGGAATTTTAATAACTAATCATGAATATGATTAATATTTTGCATATTTCAGTTACATTAAATTGTCGAAAGTGAAAGTGGATTATATGAATATATGAATAATCAATCACAACGAATTATAATTCCTCATTCATATATCAATAATCTTACTTAACTTCGATTACGAGATAATCTTTAAGGGAAATCAATGTAATTATCAAATCGTTGTTCGTCCAGCGACCAACCTGTCAGATTAAGTGATTCATTTCTCAATAAAGTTATCCTTCCTTATAAACTCCAAGAAACACCAACCTTCTGGCCGTGAACATTAATATTTCTGGTGTTTATAAAATTAAAACTACTTAAACAGGGAGCGCGGTAGCTCTAATCTACCTCATTGACGTTTGTGGTTTTACGAGCGTTTTTTCACAGACACAGTCTTGAATATATTGTTTTAATAAATGCAAACTACAGAATATAACGGATTACACATATTGATTATAGTTTTGTACATATCTTACATGTGGACAAAGACGAATAACAGATGAGAGAGAGAAAGTGAGAGATAAAGAGAGAGAGAGATTATTCTGCTTTAAGCTGGTGCTATTTAGCAGTAGTAACGCACACCTCGCACGCGCGGGGAGCGATTTACAGAGGTTTTTGGTCGTGCGTTTGGGAGAGAGAATAAGAGGGAGAGAATGAGATCGAGGGCCGGGGCGCGCTCGATTTGAATGCGGAACAGAGAGAGAGGGAGCGAGGGAGAGAGTGCTCTGGGGCCCGCGCTCGATTTGATTGCGGGACAGAGAGAGAGAGATAAAGAGAGGATGAGAGAGAGAGAGAAAATGGTCACGTGTGACCATAGAACAGCAAACATCACAGACCTTTGAGAGAGACATCAATCAAAACACCTTAAAACATTAAAACTCGTTAGAGCGTGATACTTGCAAAAGGTTCGTTTGTGTGTGACGAGCTGTGTCCAGCCTGCGCGTGTTCTCGGAGCAGAGTGCGCGTTCTCTCGTGAATAGGCTATATGTCGAACGTCGCATTACGAAACCGGAAAACAGAAGGCATCGCTTCCGGTTCAGGTCTTTTGTATGTGCTTCATGCATTTTTTTACTGTTTTACTCAAGATAACTTAAAAGGAGCGAGCAAAGATGATCATAACCAATGTCCCTCGCATGTGAAGATCGATATTTAAAAGTAAAAAAATAAATAAATCTTCACACTAACGTTAATATATTTAAATAGAATAAAACGCCAATAACAAAATGAGATAGGTAGGTTAGCTGATTACCTTAAAATTCCATAGATATCGGCGTCAGTTCATACGGCTGTTAACACTTTCTATGACAAGCGGAAGCGATGCCTTCTGTTTTCCGGTTTCGTAATGCGACGTTCGACATATAGCCTATTCTTCGAAGCAGGGCGCGTGCTCGTTGCCAGAGCACGTTTTCGCGGGAGCTTTGAAGGCTGGTTGCAAGTGAAGTTGCTGAAGGAATTCAGGCTTCGTTCGTTCGACTCGTAGGTGGAAACGAACAACGGAGAATTTAAAAGGAAACAAAAGACACTTTATAAAGGAAATAAAGAAGTGGAGGGAACTCCTGGAAGGAGTTCCAGGATCGGAGACTTTACATGCTGACGACGGCAGGGAGAGCAGGAGACAAGAGGGCGTGCAGGAAGAGCGTTTTTGCTTTTAAGGAATGTAAGGATACGCCTCCTTCTGGGACAAGAGCGAATCGGATCCTCTGATCTAGAGCGGGAGAATGTTCCTTTGTTGGTAAAGACACGCCCACTTTGACTATGTCATGTGAAATTGAATTTAACATTCATATTTAGAAGTATGGTATTTCCTAGAATAAATGCATATTATTGTACCTTGCAGTCAAGATTCAACTCCGTTAGGTCTCAAGATTCAAAATGGTACTAAGCACATCATTTTCAGAGTATATGATAACAAAATTACACAAAATCTACAGATTAGAAGCATTTAGATTTTGATTAATACACATTAATATTGAAATCAATTCCACATCGGTCGTAACACATAAATGGCAACACAGAAATATCAAGTCCATTTGTATGAGGTCTTAAATATGATTCTGTTGAATAAAGTCTCTTGGTGTGTGTGTGTGGTGATAGAGTAACAGAGTCTCTTCTGTTTATGGTATGTGAGTGTCCTGGCGTGAGGAATGTGTGGTGTCCGGTTACATGTTGGAATGGGAGAACGAGACGAAGACCTCTTGTCTTCAGGCAAATTAATGAAGTGTTCGCGATTCCCTAATTTGACCAGATGGCAGTCAATGTTGCTACAAGTGTTACCCCATACTACATCAGTTTAAAAGGTTTCACTGTAATTACTTTTAGGTGATAGCGTTAACAATCGTTAACTTAACAAAACAAAACAAAAAGTTTCTATTTGAAATGATTATTGCAATTAATTGCATCAAAGACTGTTCTAAGTAAATAATTTGTATTTCATTATTCCGTAATCTCTACTGAATAATAATAAATTGCATGACATATAGACAGACCTCGGAATAGTAGCATATAGTCTAGGCCTAAATGGTTGAATGGTGCTAAGTAGCCTACAACCTAATTGCCGTAATTATGCGATGTCCCAAATTTGAGCTGTGTAAAGCAAATGGGGCTTATAATTATACGTGTAATATAATATGCATTCACCCTTGCTCTTTCTTTGACATCTTTTCCTTCCTCGATTGCTGCAAGCTTCGATTTTTTTTGTGTTTAAAAAGCTATAGGCTACTGTCTTGAACTTTTAATCATGTGGTTGTTGCCCTGCTATGCAAATTTAGGCTTCGCAGGTGCCTGTTTGGAACTTATTCGATTTTTGCACTTTTGACATTTTGCACGTTGCACAATGTAGCCTACTCAGCATAAATATCTAATAATAAAATATTTTAATATTAAAATACTAATATTAACACTTTTTCGTTTAGACATAATAACCATTCATTTGAAATATAATGGCAATCATCAAGGTCCAACCTCCAGTAGACATTAACATTTACATTTACATTTATTCATTTAGCAGACGCTTTTATCCAAAGCGACTTACAAATGAGAAACAATAGAAGCAATTAAACTAGCAGTAGGACAACAGTATGTAAGTGCTATAACCCTTCACAGTACAAATCAAAAGTTTTTTTTTTTTTTTTTCATTAATACAGTGTTTCTTGTTTACAAGATATAAAATTAATGTAGTTTACTTAATTTTGTATTATTGCTTTAATCCAAAGTTTTCTTCAAAAAATGTGAATAAAAAAAATAAGAATATATATATATATATATATATATATATATATATATATATATATATATATATATTTAAAACTTAATGTACTGAACCAATTTCACTGACATTAAACTTCCAGTCTTGAGACGATTCGTTACTGTGGCTCCCTACGATGGACAACTTTGCATACAAATATATAACTGTGTTTTCCTTAGGCCTATTAAGCTTAGGCTTTACATTATGTTGTTTAAAAAATATTATCCAACACAAAACTGATGGGGAAAAACACAAGAAGCAAAATCACAAACACGAAAGATAGCAAATCCTAAGCACCATGGACAGTGTCAGTTATTTGTACAGAGCAGTTTTAAGGCTCTAATGTCATGAGGCATGATCAAGGATACAAATATGTGTTTATAATATGTGATATTTAGTGAGTAAAAGGTATACAAAATTATTATAGGAACACAAAGAACTAAATGAGGAAACATTCAATAGCAGTGTTTTAACCGAGTCCGACCTTTGACAGACAAACCAGTCCTAGAGGCAACATGGGAAATGACAGTACTTTTTATAGATTAAAGTACATAATTTTATGTGATTGATAAAGATGTATTTACATGTCAGTGTTACATATCACAATAACATTTATATTGCACACATTAATGTCCACCAAAGAGAGATTTGTGTCCAAAAACATTAACAATGGAAAGACACAAGCACAAAAGGAATAGGCATAAAAGTCTCTTCAGGGAATTGTTCACAACTGATATTGTCCAAGTTAACATCATGACAGATAAGTCGACATGGTGCAACATCTGCAATTTCCACTGCCTTGGGCATTGTTGTGACTGAAACAAAAACAAACAAACAAACATGGAAATTATTTGTATTATTCATCAATGACAGAAAACACATGTACTGAAGTCTTTAAGGCGAGACACTACAGGTGAATAGGGTACAATTTAAAAATAATAGATATCACCATGACACTTCCTCAGTTGATTACTTACACAAGTTCATAAAAAAAATGTATTACAAGTTTTTGAAATTTGTATGTTTAATTATGCAAATTAGGTATTATCTCATTAAATATGCACACTTTTGCATATATTTTCGGTAGATAGATCTGAACATATGATAAAGCCAGGTGCAAAATTCTTTTTTCATTTTGATTACACACAAGATGAAAAAAGATGTTCAGAGCGATTTCAGGATATATGCTTTCATTACCTAGGAAATCTAAATATACTGTCCATAGCCTTAAAAAATCGATTTTCGCCATATTTTTGGGATTAAAATGTCCCATAAATCAGGCCAGGAATGATTTATTAACAAATCCCTCTGAACATATCTTCAGAATACTGCTAAGTGTATAACTGGAAAGTTTGGTGTGCGTAGGTGCTACATAGGCTGAGATGTTTCTACTGGAGGATGACAAAAAAACCATTTTGAGAAAAAGGCATTTAAAGATTTGTAATGTAAAAAATCATACTTTTTTAGTAGAAACAACTATTTACTGACACAATACCCAGGTGAAAAGGAAATATATTTAAAGTGTGCTTATTTTGACATACTTAATGTATTTTAAGTGTATTGTATTAATTATGTATTAAATGTGTTATTTTGGAACAACTTCAAGTATACTAAATGTACTTTTATATGTATTTAAGTTCAATTTTAATGTAATAGTAATATATTTTAATATACTTAATTGTGTTAAAATGGAACTATTTTAAGTACATTTAGTGTAATTTAATAGCACTTCTTTAAATTGTATTTTTAATACATTTTAAATGTACTTTCGAAATACAACTTAAATATATTTTTAACATCATATTAATGTGTTCCCAGTATATTTTAAATATAATATCAGGTTATTAATAATGTATTAGTAGAACACTATAAGACCCACTATTAGTATATTAAAAATATATTTTTGAACAAAACCATTCAGTATGAAAAAAATATATTTTAATGTATTAAAAATACAGTTAAAAATTATAATTCAGTTAAACACAGTAAAAACAATATTTGTATAAAACACACACAAACACTCTTTGAAAGATAGTAAACTTTAATGCACTACATTAGTACAGCAACATATGAAAATTAAACAAAATACATTAACATAAAATGCATTGATCTACAGAAGTATTAAACAGAACAAAAAAAAAAAGAACTTAAAGGAATAAGTTCAACAAAGTCAAACAAAGTGAAATACAATAGCTGCAAACAGTCCTTCATCCTTCAAGCGAATTGAAATGATTGGTCTTGGAGTTTGCCTCATTGTTGCATTTTCTTCTGATCAGTGCTCGCACCTCAGACGCTGTCGTGGTCGGAAACGGTTTGATCACAGTATCTATGAAAAGGGAAAAATATTATTATTATTTTTTTAAATATTAATGCAAAATTAACATCTGTTAAAAAAAGTCACTGTTTCCTTTCGAAAGGGAACTTGCACTGCGTATCTAGGCGCCCCTTTTATACTTCTGGGTCGCACTAATAGTGTCATAGGTTGTCGCCAAATTCGTTTGCTGTGATTTTATAGCTTTTTAGACACCGGTTCACATGGAGGGCATTCTCATTCCCTGCTCTCAGGGAACAGTCGTAACCACAATTTTTTAATATGGCATGTAATGCTTAGTTCATATTTTAACAGAAGACATTCAATATAAAATGTTAATATAATGCAAAAAAAGGAGTTAATAAAATATCTACATCAAATAGAACAAACATTAAGTCTTGCTGAACAACAGTGAGGTCTACATGTTATGACACTGTATCACAGCAAAAAAAAAAAAACAGACAAGTATAATAATTATAATGTATAACAAATGCTAATCTTTATTTTTAGCATTATTATTTGTTTTTAGTCAGCCCCCTTTGACTTCGAGAGCAAAACAAAGTGATGTACAGAAACACATACGTCATGACCGAATCACCATTCAATAGTCCGGATTCAAAAATCTCTATAACTGAGGTGATATGAGATTAAACCATACTTACTACTAGAGATGCACCGATTACAATTTTATAGGCCGATTCCGATTTTTCACTGAGTTTGACCTGCCGATACCGATTTTAGCCGATTCCGATTAAATTTTCTTCTAAAATGATCATTTTTATCAAGCTCATATATTTAAGTTCAGTAATTTCACTTAAATGACAAATAGGTAATTTTCATTGCCATTTAAGATAAATGACTGAACTTAAATATTCAAGCTTGATAAAAATGATCATTCTAGAAGAAAATTTCAGATGGCACTTAGAGGCTTAAATTGCATCTGAACTCTTCATTTATTATTATAATTTTTTTATTAAATAAAACACCATATACTTTTACCCAAACTGAATAATTAAAACAAGTTTAAATGGGTACATTTTCTACAAATATTTTTGTGTTCATTTTCTAGCCTACTCCAGTTCTTGTTAAACACACTAGACATGCACATTCTGTGCATTTTGGGCATTTTTTGTGTGAAATCATATTTATTTTGTCCATCAAAAGCGTGTTTTCACTTTAACGCACTCCTGCTCCGCGTATTTTTTCGGGCGTGAATGTCAATCAATGAGAGCATTCACACACAAAAAATAAAACCCGCTGCTCCCGCTTGCGGTGTGAAACGGCCGTAATTCACGAGGTTTCCTACATGTGCGGTCCGTGTGCATGTCTGATTGCTGATGTTGTGCGATGTTAATCATACGGCGCCCGAGGTCATGGCCGATCACGTGAAAATCGGCCAATTCCGGTCACCAGCCGATCAATCGGTGCATCATTACTTACTACTCTCTTCTTCGCTTGTCTCAGCAGTCAGTTTTTCTTCTATAGCAGCTAGTCTGAAAAACAACAAATAAAAAAAAAGAGAGATTTATAAATATATATATACATACACACAAATATATAAGGCAGGCAAATTATGAAGAATGATTTGTTTTGTTTTTAAGAATGACAGTATGCTGAGTACAATGTACTTGGTGGGTAATATAATCAAAACCCTTCACAGACTCGGCAGTTTAGATACGCTCTCTCTTATATAAGCATCCCTTTTAACAATTTAATCTTTGTACTTATTTGTAATTATAAATATATATTAGAAAGTAATCAAAAAGGAAATAAGGTTGTCAAGCTTGAACAAATATAAACACCAATCAACACACACTACCATAATTGGCTGGTCAGCTCAAGACAAAGGTAGCTATATTCATAACATGTTTTTTCAAACTTTTTAAAGATAATTTACATCATAACAATGAAGCCAAATTCTTCAGGAAATCAGAAATAAATACACAGCTTCAGCAAATAAAAATTATATTAATATAATGATGTACATATTATAATAACTAATTAATTTTTTTGAAGATGCATTGGACACTGTTTTATAGTTGTTTTAAGATAGATAAATGTCTCCACATAGATTTTAAACAGATTTATCAAAGACTTTAGACTTTGACAGTGCAGAAGTTGCTAGAGTTCAGTGTCAGCATCATGTTACAGCGGTTAAAGGGTAACTAAACACTAAACCAACTTTTTTTAGTTAATGATCTGTAAGAATGGAGCTTCATAAATGCTGTTCATTGATTCGAGTACTTTTTTTAACATTTGAGTATAAAGTGTTTTAATTTTCAAATATATGGTGTAAAAACGTCTGAGTGCTGCCCTCTTCAGGTTAAACGGAATCTCCTGAAGTAGGGGTACTCTCTGACGTAGGGTACTCAGTGACGCTACTCTGCCACGCCCCCTGGCAGCCCCTGGTATAAAAGCATCTGCTTCTGTCAAAACCACTGTAGCGAGTCAGGAGTTGGAAATTGGAATTACGAGTATTGAAAACGATCAGGATAGCGTATTTTAGCATCTAGTTATCATAGCATTTATATAGTTATTTAGATTATTTCGTGTAGCCTAGGTAGTTATTTAGCATAGTTGTTAGTGTTGTTAGAAGCATAGTTAGTTAGTAGCGTAGTATTGCATCAGTTAGAATAGTGTAGATTTTTAGCATTAGTTTTGTCTGTGTTTAGTACAGTGGTAAGGCTGGTATAGGTGTAGTGTTGCCGGTAGCAACAGCACTGCTGGACTGCATAACTTTCCCCCAGACTTGGAAATTAGCGCCAGTGTTTACATGCACTTGTGTGCCAAACGCTGCTCTTCCTGCATGGACTCCACCACCGCTGACGCGTTTTGCTGGATATTTTTTTCACATAGCGGCAAAATATGCTTAACGGAGGTCAATAGTAATAATAATCCACTCAGATACTGGCCCCATTCTCTCTTGCGCGGCTGCTTCGCTAGCATCGTCGGATGCCGATCGCGATGCGGGAGTTAATGTGATGCGACACCGCAGTTTGAGCTCGCGGCTCGAATTGATATGGTTTTAGCTCTGTGTCTGTCCACAGACAATTCGTCCACTTCAGGGGAAGGTGGGGGAGAAAAGTCCTCGACTTCAAATGACCGCTCTGTTGCAAAGCTACTTTCGTCACTCCAGTCACTCCCTATCTTAGCGAGTCTGACAGCAGCTGTCAGTCACTGCGGGTCTGTCAATCACGCGCTCAGCCCCGCCCTCGGTTCGTCCGTTGGGGTCTGCCCACTTTTCCAGCATTTTTCAAATATTGCCAGTGGGTGGAGTCAGGCTCTGACCAGGGGTTTAGTTACCCTTTAAAGTCAGTATCCCACGTGCAAGTCATATTAGCAAAAGCATAGCAGACCTTTCCACCTAGGAAAACAACTAAACAGTGAGCTATTTATTTATGCAAACAGCAACTAAAACTTACCAGTAACTTCTGAGGCAGTATCTTCATCTCTTCGAGTCTGCTTCGACTTTGACTTGAAAATCTTGGCTCTGATTGGGCAAATTGAATGTAAGTTGCTAAACTGAAAAAGACGTGATGTTACACTTTGTGCCAAAAATACGAAATGGTGTCATGATCACTCACCCTTAAGTAGTTCCAAACCATTTAAGACTTTCGTTAATCTTCGAAAGAAAAACTGACATTCATATCCCTCCGATGAACGATTCACCAGATCTGTTCACGTTTCAAAAAGTTAATCGCAAAAAACATCACCCAATCCATATTAATCGCGTGGTTTCCTCCAAGTCCTCTAAAGAAACACGATCGCTATAAATATTTTAACAGTTTAAATTTAAACGTCTAAATCTAATCACATTCAAGGACCGCATGCACAGCAACTGAAGCTCTGAGTGAGATGCGAGCGCATTATCATTAGAACCAATCACAGCCGTTCAACGCCTCTGGAACCAATCAGGACTAGTCACGTGTGTTATGCGCATTGTTCAAATTTAAACAAGAACAACACTTTTTTGGAAATTAACATTTCTTTGGAAAATGTATCTATGATGCATTTAAAAAAATATGATGCTGAAATTATTGTGGGAATTTCAGTAGTACAAAATATCATGTAATAGACAACAGCCTTAAGTAGCCTTTTACAACAAACAAGTAAAAGTGAAAAAATAATAATTTTAAGCTTATTGCAATGCTAATAATAGTTGACAAATGTTTCTAATACATTATAAGTTGGTATATTGTAAATTTATTTTTTTTATATTAAAATTATAAAAACATAAATAATTAAACTATATTGCAGTAGGCCTAAGTGTTTATAAAGTACATACATTTTAAACACACTAAAAGCTTAATCATTTTGCTGTTCTTACACAAAGTACACATAAAATGTAGGCTACTTTAAGTAAGAGCAATATATGCATGTTTTCTTTAAATACACTAAAACTTCACTAAAAGTATGGTTGCATTTAGCATATTTCTTAAAAGTGTAACTAAGCATATATTTATTACCAAATACTTCTAGTACACTTTTAAGAAATATATTTAAAGTATGCTTGTAATTAGCATATTTATTAAAAGTATAATTAAATATATATTTATTACCAATGTACGTATACTGTTTATAAATATATTTAAAGTATGCTTGTAATTAGCATATTTATTAAAAGTATACTTAAATATATATTTATTTCCAATGTACTACTAGTATACTGTTTATAAATATATTTAAAGTATGCTTGTAATTAGCATATTTATCAAAAGTATACTTAAATATATATTTATTACCAATGTACTACTAGTATACTGTTTATAAATATATTTAAAGTATGCTTGTAATTAGCATATTTATCAAAAGTATACTTAAATATATATTTATTACCAATGTACTACTAGTATACTGTTTATAAATATATTTAAAGTATGCTTGTAATTAGCATATTTATTAAAAGTATACTTAAATATATATTTATTACCAATGTACTACTAGTATACTGTTTAGAAATATATTTAAAGTATGTTTTTAATTAGCATATTTATTAAAAGTATACTTAAATATATATTTATTACCAATGCACTATTAGTATACTGTTTAGAAATATATTTAAAGTATGCTTTTAATTAGCATATTTATTAAAAGTATACTTAAATATATATTTATTTCCAATGTACTACTAGTATACTGTTTATAAATATATTTAAAGTATGCTTGTAATTAGCATATTTATCAAAAGTATACTTAAATATATATTTATTACCAATGTACTACTAGTATACTGTTTATAAATATATTTAAAGTATGCTTGTAATTAGCATATTTATCAAAAGTATACTTAAATATATATTTATTACCAATGTACTACTAGTATACTGTTTATAAATATATTTAAAGTATGCTTGTAATTAGCATATTTATTAAAAGTATACTTAAATATATATTTATTACCAATGTACTACTAGTATACTGTTTAGAAATATATTTAAAGTATGTTTTTAATTAGCATATTTATTAAAAGTATACTTAAATATATATTTATTACCAATGCACTATTAGTATACTGTTTAGAAATATATTTAAAGTATGCTTTTAATTAGCATATTTATTAAAAGTATACTTAAATATATATTTATTACCAATGTACTATTAGTATACTGTTTAGAAATGTATTTAAAGTATGCTTTTAATTAGTATATTTATTAAAAGTATACTTAAATATATATTTATTACCAATGTACTACTAGTATATTTTTTATAAATATATTAAAATGCAATTCAATGTATTTTAAATGCACTTTAAATAAGCATGTTGGAAATACAAATGTATTAAAAACATACTATTTAAATTTTAAATATATTTTTAATACATTTAATACTACGTCTTTTTCACCTGGGTATCTTATCAAATAATTAGCAACAACAATAAAAACCACCTAAATCACATCAAAACTTATAAACACAGCATTTATGGCCTTTAACTGAGCAGAAAAACAGTCAAAAACACACATCTAAGTGTCAGAGCGCGTCACGTGATGCATCTGAACCAATCACGTTGTCAGAATTGACATCAGCCAATGAGATTTCGCTTTTAGGATTAAATGCCCATTTTACTTTCACGATTGGTTGCTGATTAAAAGGAAATGACCATATTTGGACCCAACAGCATTGTACAGAAGAGAGAGAGCTTTTCAGACATGTGCGTGATTAAAGGAAGAACACAGAGATCGCGGAGCAGCGCGTTGATTTAGAACGCCAACTTTTGTTGAATTTCGGAGAAATCTATAGACGCAAATAGACAAAGTGTAGTGAAATAAAGACCTAAATGTGTATTTTGGACTTTTTTTCACCACAAGTCTGAAAGAAGACATGTTATTGAAGACAAATAGCCTAAAATCTCAAAATTGACCAGTGAAAAAAAAAACGATGTTTTTGCCTGCCGTGTCTCGCCTTAAAGGCTATTTATTTTGTAATACAACATCAGAATGCCCTGAAACTGTGCAGGTGACACAGTGAGAAGGTGTACTCTCCATCTGAGGTGAATTTGGGCTGTGTAAAGTAGGATTTTTTTTTAATGATTTTTTGAATGTATAGACACAACAGCGTATTATGAATTTTGTAGGGCTCTTATTTTGTAATACAACATCAGATTGTCCTGAAACTGTGCAAGTGACACAGTGAGAAGGTGTACTCTCCATCTGAGGTGAAATTGGGCTGTGTAAAGAAGGATTTTTTTTTTAATGATTTTTTGAATGTATAGACACAACAGCGTATTTATGAATTTTGGAGGGCTCTTATTTTGTAATACAACATCAGAATGTCCTGACACTGTGCAGGTGACACGGGGAGAAGGTGTACTCTCCCTCTGAGGTGAAATTGGGCTGTGTAAACTAGGTTTTTTTTTTTATGATTTTTTTAATGTAAAGCCCAAACAGCGTATTTATGAATTTTGGAGGGCTATTATTTTGTAATACAACATCAGAATGTCCTGAAACTGTGCAGGTGACACGGGGAGAAGGTGTACTCTCCATCTGATGTTAAATTGGGCTGTGTAAACTAGGATTTTTATTTTTTTATGATTTTTTGAATGTAAAGCCCAAACAGCGTATTTATGAATTTTGGAGGGCTCTTATTTTGTAATACAACATCAGAATGTCCTGAAACTGTGCAGGTGACACAGTGAGAAGGTGTACTCTCCATCTGAGGTGAAATTGGGCTGTGTAAACTAGGATTTTTTTTTTAATGATTTTTTGAATGTAAAGACACAACAGCGTATTTATGAATTTTGGAGGGCTCTTATTTTGTAATACAACATCAGAATGTCCTGAAACTGTGCAGGTGACACGGGGAGAAGGTGTACTCTCCACCTGAGGTGAAATTGGACTGTGTAAAGTAGGATTTTTTTTTTAATGATTTTTTGAATGTATAGACAACAGCGTATTTATGAATTTTGGAGGGCTCTTATTTTGTAATACAACATCAGAATGTCCTGAAACTGTGCAGGTGACACGGGGAGAAGGTGTACTTTCCACCTGAGGTGAAATTGGGCTGTGTAAACTAGGATTTTTTTTTTAATGATTTTTTGAATGTAAAGCCAAACAGCGTATTTATGAATTTTGGAGGGCTCTTATTTTGTAATACAACATCAGAATGTCCTGAAACTGTGCAGGTGACACAGTGAGAAGCTGTACTCTCCATCTGAGGTGAAATTGGGCTGTGTAAACAAGGATTTTTTTTTTTATGATTTTTTGAATGTAAAGACACAACAGCGTATTTATGAATTTTGGAGGGCTCTTATTTTGTAATACAACATCAGAATGTCCTGAAACTGTGCAGGTGACACGGGGAGAAGGTGTACTCTCCACCTGAGGTGAAATTGGGCTGTGTAAAGTAGGATTTTTTTTTTAATGATTTTTTGAATGTATAGACACAACAGCGAATTTATGAATTTTGGAGGGCTCTTATTTTGTAATACAACATCAGAATGTCCTGAAACTGTGCAGGTGACAGTGAGAAGGTGTACTCTCCATCTGAGGTGAAATTGGGCTGTGTAAACTAGGATTTTTTTTTAATGATTTTTTGAATGTAAAGACACAACAGCGTATTTATGAATTTTGGAGGGCTCTTATTTTGTAATACAACATCAGAATGTCCTGAAACTGTGCAGGTGACACAGTGAGAAGGTGTACTCTCCATCTGAGGTGAAATTGGGCTGTGTAAACTAGGATTTTTTTTTTAATGATTTTTTGAATGTAAAGACACAACAGCGTATTTATGAATTTTGGAGGGCTCTTATTTTGTAATACAACATCAGAATGTCCTGAAACTGTGCAGGTGACACGGGGAGAAGGTGTACTCTCCACCTGAGGTGAAATTGGACTGTGTAAAGTAGGATTTTTTTTTGAATGATTTTTTGAATGTATAGACACAACAGCGTATTTATGAATTTTGGAGGGCTCTTATTTTGTAATACAACATCAGAATGTCCTGAAACTGTGCAGGTGACACGGGGAGAAGGTGTACTTTCCACCTGAGGTGAAATTGGGCTGTGTAAACTAGGATTTTTTTTTTAATGATTTTTTGAATGTAAAGCCCAAACAGCGTATTTATGAATTTTGGAGGGCTCTTATTTTGTAATACAACATCAGAATGTCCTGAAACTGTGCAGGTGACACAGTGAGAAGGTGTACTCTCCATCTGAGGTGAAATTGGGCTGTGTAAACAAGTATTTTTTTTTTTTTATGATTTTTTGAATGTAAAGACACAACAGCGTATTTATGAATTTTGGAGGACTCTTATTTTGTAATACAACATCAGAATGTCCTGAAACTGTGCAGGTGACACGGGGAGAAGGTGTACTCTCCACCTGAGGTGAAATTGGGCTGTGTAAAGTAGGATTTTTTTTTTTAATGATTTTTTGAATGTATAGACACAACAGCGAATTTATGAATTTTGGAGGGCTCTTATTTTGTAATACAACATCAGAATGTCCTGAAACTGTGCAGGTGACAGTGAGAAGGTGTACTCTCCATCTGAGGTGAAATTGGGCTGTGTAAACTAGGATTTTTTTTTTAATGATTTTTTGAATGTAAAGACACAACAGCGTATTTATGAATTTTGGAGGGCTCTTATTTTGTAATACAACATCAGAATGTCCTGAAACTGTGCAGGTGACACAGTGAGAAGGTGTACTCTCCATCTGAGGTGAAATTGGGCTGTGTAAACTAGGATTTTTTTTTTTAATGATTTTTTGAATGTAAAGACACAACAGCGTATTTATGAATTTTGGAGGGCTCTTATTTTGTAATACAACATCAGAATGTCCTGAAACTGTGCAGGTGACACGGGGAGAATGTGTACTCTCCACCTGAGGTGAAATTGGGCTGTGTAAACTAGGATTTTTTTTTTAATGAATTTTTGAATGTAAAGCCCAAACAGCGTATTTATGAATTTTGGAGGGCTCTTATTTTGTAATACAACATCAGAATGTCCTGAAACTGTGCAGGTGACACGGGGAGAAGGTGTACTTTCCACCTGAGGTGAAATTGGGCTGTGTAAACTAGGATTTTTTTTTTAATGATTTTTTGAATGTATAGACACAACAGCGAATTTATGAATTTTGGAGGGCTCTTATTTTGTAATACAACATCAGAATGTCCTGAAACTGTGCAGGTGACACGGGGAGAAGGTGTACTTTCCACCTGAGGTGAAATTGGGCTGTGTAAACTAGGATTTTTTTTTTAATGAATTTTTGAATGTAAAGCCCAAACAGCGTATTTATGAATTTTGGAGGGCTCTTATTTTGTAATACAACATCAGAATGTCCTGAAACTGTGCAGGTGACACAGTGAGAAGGTGTACTCTCCATCTGAGGTGAAATTGGGCTGTGTAAACAAGGATTTTTTTTTTTATGATTTTTTGAATGTAAAGACACAACAGCGTATTTATGAATTTTGGAGGGCTCTTATTTTGTAATACAACATCAGAATGTCCTGAAACTGTGCAGGTGACACGGGGAGAAGGTGTACTCTCCATCTGAGGTGAAATTGGGCTGTGTAAAGTAGGATTTTTTTTTTAATGATTTTTTGAATGTATAGACACAACAGCGAATTTATGAATTTTGGAGGGCTCTTATTTTGTAATACAACATCAGAATGTCCTGAAACTGTGCAGGTGACAGTGAGAAGGTGTACTCTCCATCTGAGGTGAAATTGGGCTGTGTAATGTAGGATTATTTTTTTTATGATTTTTTGAAAGTATAGACACAACAGCGTATTTATGAATTTTGGAGGGCTCTTATTTTGTAATACAACATCAGAATGTCCTGAAACTGTGCAGGTGACACAGTGAGAAGGTGTACTCTCCATCTGAGGTGAAATTGGGCTGTGTAAACTAGGATTTTTTTTTTTATGATTTTTTGAATGTAAAGACACAACAGCGTATTCATGAATTTTGGAGGGCTCTTATTTTGTAATACAACTTCAGAATGTCCTGAAACTGTGCAGGTGACACGGGGAGAAGGTGTACTCTCCACCTGAGGTGAAATTGGGCTGTGTAAAGTAGGATTTTTTTTTTTTATGATTTTTTGAATGTATAGACACAACAGCGTATTTATGAATTTTGGAGGGCTCTTATTTTGTAATACAACATCAGAATGTCCTGAAATTGTGCAGGTGACACGGGGAGAAGGTGTACTCTCCACCTGAGGTGAAATTGGGCTGTGTAAACAAGGATTTTTTTTTTAATGATTTTTTGAATGTAAAGCCCAAACAGCGTATTTATGAAATTTGGAGGGCTCTTATTTTGTAATACAACATCAGAATGTCCTGAAACTGTGCAGGTGACACGGGGAGAAGGTGTACTCTCCACCTGAGGTGAAATTGGGCTGTGTAAACAAGGATTTTTTTTTTAATGATTTTTTGAATGTAAAGCCCAAACAGCGTATTTATGAAATTTGGAGGGCTCTTATTTTGTAATACAACATCAGAATGTCCTGAAACTGTGCAGGTGACAGTGAGAAGGTGTACTCTCCATCTGAGGTGAAATTGGGCTGTGTAAACTAGGATTTTTTTTTTAATGATTTTTTGAATGTAAAGACACAACAGCGTATTTATGAATTTTGGAGGGCTCTTATTTTGTAATACAACATCAGAATGTCCTGAAACTGTGCAGGTGACACAGTGAGAAGGTGTACTCTCCATCTGAGGTGAAATTGGGCTGTGTAAACTAGGATTTTTTTTTTAATGATTTTTTGAATGTAAAGACACAACAGCGTATTTATGAATTTTGGAGGGCTCTTATTTTGTAATACAACATCAGAATGTCCTGAAACTGTGCAGGTGACACGGGGAGAAGGTGTACTCTCCACCTGAGGTGAAATTGGACTGTGTAAAGTAGGATTTTTTTTTTAATGATTTTTTGAATGTATAGACACAACAGCGTATTTATGAATTTTGGAGGGCTCTTATTTTGTAATACAACATCAGAATGTCCTGAAACTGTGCAGGTGACATGGGGAGAAGGTGTACTTTCCACCTGAGGTGAAATTGGGCTGTGTAAACTAGGATTTTTTTTTTAATGATTTTTTGAATGTAAAGCCCAAACAGCGTATTTATGAATTTTGGAGGGCTCTTATTTTGTAATACAACATCAGAATGTCCTGAAACTGTGCAGGTGACACAGTGAGAAGGTGTACTCTCCATCTGAGGTGAAATTGGGCTGTGTAAACAAGTATTTTTTTTTTTATGATTTTTTGAATGTAAAGACACAACAGCGTATTTATGAATTTTGGAGGGCTCTTATTTTGTAATACAACATCAGAATGTCCTGAAACTGTGCAGGTGACACGGGGAGAAGGTGTACTCTCCACCTGAGGTGAAATTGGGCTGTGTAAAGTAGGATTTTTTTTTTAATGATTTTTTGAATGTATAGACACAACAGCGAATTTATGAATTTTGGAGGGCTCTTATTTTGTAATACAACATCAGAATGTCCTGAAACTGTGCAGGTGACAGTGAGAAGGTGTACTCTCCATCTGAGGTGAAATTGGGCTGTGTAAACTAGGATTTTTTTTTTATGATTTTTTGAATGTAAAGACACAACAGCGTATTTATGAATTTTGGAGGGCTCTTATTTTGTAATACAACATCAGAATGTCCTGAAACTGTGCAGGTGACACAGTGAGAAGGTGTACTCTCCATCTGAGGTGAAATTGGGCTGTGTAAACTAGGATTTTTTTTTTAATGATTTTTTGAATGTAAAGACACAACAGCGTATTTATGAATTTTGGAGGGCTCTTATTTTGTAATACAACATCAGAATGTCCTGAAACTGTGCAGGTGACACGGGGAGAAGGTGTACTCTCTACCTGAGGTGAAATTGGACTGTGTAAAGTAGGATTTTTTTTTTTTTATGATTTTTTGAATGTATAGACACAACAGCGTATTTATGAATTTTGGAGGGCTCTTATTTTGTAATACAACATCAGAATGTCCTGAAACTGTGCAGGTGACACGGGGAGAATGTGTACTCTCCACCTGAGGTGAAATTGGGCTGTGTAAACTAGGATTTTTTTTTTAATGAATTTTTGAATGTAAAGCCCAAACAGCGTATTTATGAAATTTGGAGGGCTCTTATTTTGTAATACAACATCAGAATGTCCTGAAACTGTGCAGGTGACACAGTGAGAAGGTGTACTCTCCATCTGAGGTGAAATTGGGCTGTGTAAACTAGGATTTTTTTTTTAATGATTTTTTGAATGTAAAGACACAACAGCGTATTTATGAATTTTGGAGGGCTCTTATTTTGTAATACAACATCAGAATGTCCTGAAACTGTGCAGGTTATATATAATATATAATTATATTATAATTTGCTTATTATATAAGCAAATAATAAAAAATAAAAAAATATTATATACAAAACTATATTCTGTTAACCAGTCCTGTTTCCCTTAGATACCTCATTAAAGCATTATAAAGCCTCGTCTCTTTCTGTGCGTTTTGAAATATGCTATTTCTGACAACATATGCTACTGTAATGTAAATGACTCGGACTCTGGGTCCATATGAATTAGCTCAAATTATCTACAGGGTATAGGGAATTTTAATAACTAATCATGAATATGATTAATATATTGCATATTACAGTTACATTAAATTATCGAAATTGAAAATAGATTATATGAATATATGAATAATCAATCACAACGTCTTATAATTCCTCATTCATATATCAATAATCTTACTTCAGATCGATTATGAGATAATCCTTAAGGGAAATTAATGTAATTATCAAATCGGTGTTCGTCCAGCGAACGACCATAAGATTAACCTATCAATTTCTCAATAAAGTTATCCCTTCTTATAAACTCCAAGAAATATTAACTTTCCGGCCAGGAACATTAATTTTCCTGTGTTTATAAAATTGCAACTACTCAATGTAGTAATTAATAAGAGCTTGGTAGCTCTTGGATCGCTAATCTCATTGACCTTGTATTTACGAACCTTCACGCAGAAACAGTCATATATATATGGTTTTAATAAATGCAAAACTACAGAATATACGGACTACACAATATACACTGATTATATGTCTATGTACATCACTTACAGTTAAACAATACAAAACGGATAACAAATGAGAGAGGGACATGTGAGAGAGAGAGAGAGAGAGAGAGAGAGAGAGAGAGAGAGAGAGAGAGAGAGAGAGAGAGAGAGAGAGAGAGAGACTTTGACTTTACAAAAACCTTTAATTATACAGTTAAAAGTAGACTTTCACAATTCCACAATTATACACTCACACACAAAAAAACAAAAACAAAAAATATAAAAATGATTAATAAAACCAAAAAAAAAAAAAAAAAAAAAAAAAATTATAACATCTTTTCTAAACAACCATCATTTATCTTACATAAGATTCCATTTAAACACCAAACTTCCTCGAACGTAACCAATTTTCCAACAAGTTCATAGTAGGCAAATTCAACCGTTAACCGAGCAGAGATCAAACCTTTGTATGTTAGAACAATATTGGTGGAACCTGTTCCCACAATCTTAGCTTTTCTAGTCAACCATATACTCAATTTAGCTTGTCCATACAAATAATTCAAAAATACATCAACATTCCTTGTTTTAAATCGGTACTTTGGACCATAAATAAAACTTTCTTGACTAAAAACATGACCCAACATATCACACCACTCTCTTAACATCTGGAAAAGCGGCTCTAATCTATTACACTCGAAAAACAAATGAAAAATAGATTCAATTTCTGAACAAAAAGGGCACATA
Organism: Phoxinus dragarum; assembly: GCA_033366665.1. Lineage (NCBI taxonomy): Eukaryota > Metazoa > Chordata > Actinopteri > Cypriniformes > Leuciscidae > Phoxinus > Phoxinus dragarum. The sequence goes on along the minus strand of JARPMJ010005296.1, from coordinate 30,037 downwards.
TCAGTAGCGCTAGAATCTAAGTGAGCTTTATGTTTATTAGTTGTTACTATTCCATGTACGATCCTCCACTGTAAATCGCCAGTTCTTTTATCAGTAGGAATCTTATATAAAGTTCTCCAGCTGCGTTTGGGTGAGAGATCTGTGCCAAATATCTCTTGCCATTTTGACTCACGTACGCGTTTCAATTCTTGAAACCGCATTACTTTAACGCAGACATGATACATGGATTTCTTGCCCACCTCACGAAAAGATTTTAGTTCTGGAGTACTGAAAGTGAGCAGTTTTCCCTCCTCCTCCTGCCATGAGACAACACCAACTTTTACTTCCAATTCTGGAAAATCATTAACATTGTCATCATCATTTTGTTCAGATACTTCTTTTTCCAGAGCACATTTAAAATCAGAGGGTACAGCAGTTACAATTTCAGTTAAAAGTTTTTCAGAAAACCGCAATGATTTCACATCAATCTTTAGTGCAATATTTTCTGGGGCTAACCACCCATCCTTATCCAAAAAACATGACACCTTAGTGAGACCTGCTCTTACAAGTGCATTTCTCACTGAAACAGAATTCAAACTTTTTACAGACAGCACAGGGTTATGAATTACAGGTTCTTCTTTCCCCCAGAAACCATTGACAGGCCCTTGTTCTCGAGAGTTTGAAAATACTTTCCAAACTCTAAGCATTGTCTTATAAAACGGTGTTAGACCAGTTAAGTCCACTCCATCAAGGTCCATTAAAAAGAGGTGTCGATCAAGGCCCATCTGTCCTCCTTTTCTCAACAGTCCACAGGCTACATCTGTCCAGCCGATGTGCCTTTTATACAAAAGTCTTTGAGCAGCCTGTAATCTAAAAGCAGCGACTCTGCATTCAATGTCAATAAGTCCTTGTCCTCCTTCACAGATTGGTAGATACAGGACAGCCGCTCTCAGCCAGTGCTGCCCAGACCAAAAAAAATTAACCAATTGTCTTTGAATATCTTTGACGAGATTTAAAGGAGGGTCCACAACGGCCATTTTATGCCACAGTGATGATGCAATTAGGTTATTTACTATCAAGACTCTTCCTCTATACGATAATCGCGGAAGTATCTGTCACAGGTCGAGGTGGGCCAAGCCAGACTGCACCCACCCCTAGACCAGGATCACCCTGAGGAGTGTGTCAAAGGAGGAGGCAGGAGACAGGAATAAAAAGAATGACAGGCTTTATTAAATATAAAAACAATTTGAAAATCCTAATCTAAAATTCCTCTTCCTTCCTCTTCCCAGGAATCCAAGGCAAGTGGGGGGGTCAGGCTCACTTCCTTCTGGCGCTGGTGCCAACTCACAGTGGTAGGTACTGAACAGGTGGGTATCGCAGGTGAGTAAATGAGTCAGGCTTACTTCATTCTGGCTCTGGTGCCAACTCACTGAACAGGTGAGTATCACAGGTGAGTATCGCAGGGGAGTAGGTGGATCAGGGCTCACAGGAGTTGTAAAGGGTGGGCACTTCGCACCCTACAGGTGGGTTTCAGGGCTACAGCAGACTCAAGTCGCAAGCGGAGCGGGGCTTTGGCTGGCACAGACAGAATCAACACTTCAAATAGAGGTGAATAGCTCTCACATGGGTGGCAAGAGACAGAGTCAATAGCTGAACAGGGCTTTCACTGGGACAGACAGCATTCAAACTTCAAGCAGAGGTAAACAGTTCTCACGTGTGTTGCAGGGGACAAAGTCACAAGCTGAGCGGACGTTCACTGGAACAGACGGAGTCAACGCTTCAAATAGAGGTGAACAGCTCTCACGTTGGTGGTAGGAGACAGAGTCATAAGCTGAGCAGGGCTTTCACTGGGGCAGACAGCACACAAACTTCAAGCAGAGGTAAACAGTTCTCACGTGTGTTGCAGGGGACAAAGTCACAAGCTGAGCGACGTTCGCTGGAACAGACGGAATCAACACTTCAAATAGAGGTAAACAGCTCTCACATTGGTGGTAGGAGACAGAGTCATAAGCTGAGCAGGGCTTTCACTGGAGCAGACAGCACACAAACTTCAAACAGAGGTAAACAGTTCTCACGTGTGTTGCAGGGGACAAAGTCACAAGCTGAGCGACGTTCACTGGAACAGACGGAATCAACACTTCGAATAGAGGTGAACAGCTCTCACAGGGGTGGCAGGAGACAAAGTCATAAGCTGAGCAGGGCTCTCGCTGGGACAGACAGCATAAACTTCAAGCAGAGGTAAACAGTTCTCACGTGTAGTGTGCACACGGGGGCCTTTCCTTCTGACATCCAACAGGTGACTGCAATCGATCTTGCTAGACTCTTATGATGGACGGTAGACCAGCATAACACATGGGGAGTGCACGGCGATAAAAGGTAAATCTTCCACACACACACGACAGTCCAATTCCAAACATGCAACGTGATGGGAAACGTCAATTTCAGCACTACAAATCCACTCTTCAAGTGCAAAGTAAGGCCAACACTCACCCAGAGGTCTCGATCTGAAGAGCCGATGATAGTCAGAGTTGGGACAGATGCGGTGAATAATTTCCTCACCACTACAAGCGGCTTCACTTCGCTGGTTCAATGGACGAGGGGGAGGCTAGAGATCGACAAGGAATCAGTCTATTTCACTCAGTGCGATGTATACAACGTGATCCAAGCACTTCAAACCAGTATCCAATTTAGTGTAGAAAACATGCGTTTATGAGATTCAATTTGTCAATCACTCATCTCACTCTTTCCCAGTCCAGACGACGAATTCCACTCTTCAAAACTGCCCTCAGATCCCACAAGCAACACTCCGCTTCTTTCACGATGGTCCTTCAGCTGCAACACTCCACAAACATTTCCCAACAGGAGAGAACCACACCAGATCGCCGGGGGAAGACAAAGAAACAACCACACAACGCGGAGGGAGACCACCCAGCCTTCTCTTTCTCTTGTGTTTTATCCTCTCCAAACACTGGTGCCACCTCAATCAGGTAATCAAAGTGAAGTCCCCGCACCTGTTGTCAATCTGCCGTTTAGTTGTCATGACGACAGACACACACACAAGCCCGGGGACAGTGTTACACTAAAAGTGTCCCGGCGGGAACACTTCTCTGATGGGATTAGTTCCGGGGATTATTTGTCACCCCGTGACATACCCCCCTGCCAAACCGTTCTAGTCCCGAGAACGGTCTCCAGACACCCAGTCTCCATACCTGGCTGGAGGCTGACCCCGATTCTCTCGTTGCGAACGCCGGGGTGGAGAGATGGGTGCTTCAGGTCGTGGTCCTAGGCCTAGGCCCCTCGGGATCACTGCCCATCCTACCAGCGGGGGCATCCAAGGTGTCTCGGCCGGTGGGTCCTCTACCACTGGCTTTGGGTAATTCGGGCAAGGGCGGATCAGGTTACGATGTAACACCCGTTCGGGGCCCGTCTTCCCTTCGGGCCGTAGGGCATATACCGGTTGGTCCGGATGGGGTTGTCGCTGAACGACATATGGCTGGGCCTCCCATCGGTTGCTCAATTTTCCCTTCCCTTGTCGGCGATTGTCCCGTACCAGCACCCTCTCCCCTGGCAGTAGCGGTGCCTCTCGAGCCGTCCGGTCATACAACCTCTTGTTCTTTAACGCTGCTCGGTTAATCTGGCCAGAGACTCGTTCGTACGCCGACTGGAGGCGTTGATGGTGTCCCGTCACCCAATCTGTCAAACTACTCCCCTCTTCCCCTGCAGTGGTCCCCAGAAGCATATCCATCGGAAGTCTCACATGTCTGCCGAACATCAGGTAAGTGGGGGCGTAACCAGTGATACTGTGCACACTATTATTGTAGGCCTGTATCATCGCCGGGAGTCTGTCGACCCAATGGCCTTGCTGTTCCTCCTCTAAGGTTCCTAATAAACTCAGCAAGGTCTGATTAAATCTTTCACACCCCCCGTTCCCTTGGGGGTGGTAGGGAGTCGTATGGGTCTTCTTGCATCCGTACAGTTGGCACAGCTCATGGATCACCCTGGACTCAAAGTTGGTCCCTTGGTCCGAGTGGAAAATTTCTGGGCATCCAAATGGTTGGATCACATACCTCCAGAGGGCGTTGGCAGTCGTGATGGCGGTTTGGTCCACAGTTGGGATGGCCCAAGCATACTTGGTAAACAGATCGGTTACCACAAGGATATTCTGGATCTGATCCGCTGGCCGTCCCAAAGTCAGATAATCCATGGCCACCATATGCAGCGGTGCCTTGGCCTGAATCGGAACCAGCGGTGCCCGTGCCTCCTTCTTGGTTTTAAACAACATGCAGCGTGGGCACCTCCGAAGGTAAGTCCTTGTGCTACCCTCCATTCCGGGCCAGTAGAAATGTCGCCTCACCAGTGCCAATGTCCTCTCCTGTCCCTGATGTCCCATCCTGGCGTGATATGCCTCCAGTAAAGCCTGACAACGCCCTTCAGGGACCACGATTTGGCAGACCCCATCGCCCCGACCTGGGTCCTGGAGGGCCCTACAGAGCACGCCTTCCTTCAAATGGAGTCTCCCCCTCTGTCCCAGCAGGCCCCGCACAATCGAGTCTGAGCTCGGCGTCCCGCACCCTCAGGCCAAGCCTTCTGTTCTAGCCACGTTCGGACCAACGCTACATCTGCATCCTCGCCCTGCCACAGCCTCCATCGTTGTGGGTCCCACCCCCAACAAGGGGGGGGTTCCTCCGGCGTTTGCCCCGGTGCCTCTACCACTCCCACCATCAGTCCCTCGTCGGACCCTGCTTCTGGTGCCGGTACCTGGCCTGCCGATCCTTCACCGGGTAGCCTGGAGAGTACATCGGCATTAGTGTGTTCTCTTCCTGGCCGGTACTGGAGCTGGTAGTCAAAATTGGCCATTTGTGCTGCCCAGCGCTGTTCCACCGCCCCCAGTTTAGCAGTCTGCAAATGTACCAACGGGTTATTGTCCGTGACGACCCGTACCTTGGCTCCCCACAAATAGTCCTTGAATTTTTCACACAACGCCCACTTCACAGCCAGCAACTCAAGCTTAAAAGAACTGTAGTTGGCGTCGTTCTTCTCCGTTGGATGTAGACTTCGGCTTGCATAGGCAATTACCTTTTCCTCTCCCTGCTGCTTCTGTGCCAAAACGGCCCCCAAGCCCAGGTGGCTAGCGTCGGTGTACAGGATGAAGGGTTGTGTGAAGTCGGCGTAGGCCAGGATCGGGGCCTGTAGTAGTTCCTGCTTGAGCCTCTGGAAGGCGGCTTCACAGGCCGGATCCCATTGGATTGAAGGGGACCCTCGGCCCCGGACTCGTCCCGTACCTCCCAGCAACTGGTTGATCGGTTTGGCGATTTTAGAGAAGTCTTTAATAAATCGCCTATAGTACCCCACGAAGCCCAGGAACGAACGAACCTGACGCACCGTCTTGGGCGCAGCCCATTCCTGCACTGCCACCACCTCTCTGGATCAACTGAAATCCCCGCCCGCACTCACCACATGCCCCAAGAATTTAACCTCTTGCAGAAGAGCTGGCACTTGTCTGGCTGGAGCTTCAACCCATAGCGCTCCAGGGAGCGGAAGACTTGCTCTAGGTGCTCGAGATGGGACTTGAAATCTGGAGAGTAGACGATGACGTCGTCTAGATAGACGAGGGTGGTGTCCATCAGTTGGTTGCCTAAACAACGCTGCATCAGCCGTTGGAACGTGGCTGGAGCGTTGCAGAGGCCGAACGGCATCCGGTCCCATTCATATAGGCCGAAGGGGGTAGTGAATGCTGTCTTCTCCCGGTCATGCTCATCCATCTGCACCTGCCAGTAGCCGCTGGCCAAGTCAAGAGTGGAATACCAGGTGGCTTGTGTGAGGCTCGTGAGGGAGTCTTCAACTCGAGGCAACGGGAAAGCATCTCTTTTGGTTACTTGGTTCAGCCTTCGGTAATCCACACAAAACCTCCAGGAACCCGTTTTCTTTCGAACCAGTACTATCGGGGCGGCCCAAGGGCTACTGCTCTCTCGAATAATTCCCTTGTCAAGCATCCCTCGCAAAAGGGTGCGGACCTCCGAGTACAGGGTCGGGGGCACGGGTCGATAGCGCTCTCGGCTGGGTGCAGCGTCCCCAGTTGGGATTTGATGTCGTACTACATCCGTGCGGCCGTAGTCCTCATCGTGAGTGGAAAACAAGTGCTGCCATTCCCTCAGGAACTCTTGGAGTTGTCCAATTGCTCTTCCCCCAGTCCTTCACCCCGTAATGACTCCCCCGTCAGGTGGGCAGGCAATCCTCTTCCTGCCTCTCCTAGCCCCCGGGCTCGCTCGTGCCAGGGCCACCTCGACCACTGTTGGGCTCACTTGATTGAAGTTAACTTCACCCTGTTCACGAATCTGTTGGGGCCTCACTGAGGTCACTCGGGCCAAACGCTGATGACGGTACAAGGGAACAGGAAAGGGGTTCGTGTTCCTGACTCGCACTAATACCCGGCCTCCCTGAGCAGTCGCCAATCCCGTGCGACTTCCACCTTGGGACCATCCTCATGGGGTTCCACCATGACCCAATCTTCCGGGCTATAAAGTCGAGGAGGCAACCTGACCCAGACCACCGCCTCGCTCTGAGCTGGGATGGACAAGGCGTAACGGCAGACTACTCTTCCCGTGCTTTCCCGGTCCCCCTGTTGTTCAGCCAGACATACCCGGCGGCAATCGGCCCTGATGCGATCCCACTCCTGTCCGGCCGAGGTTGCAGCTGCGCGAGCCGGTCTACCCCGAATAGCTCTTCCCAACAGTCCGAAATGACATTCATCCCAAGCAGGGCACGATGAGACCCCAGGCATGTATCTCGTACGACCACCACTCCTTTCTGAGGCACTACGACTCCATGAATCTTGAGATCGGTCACCAGATATCCCACATACGGGATGTCGAGACCATTCGCCCCACGTAGCGTCAACCAGGGGGCTTCCGCAGGCGGTCGACCTTCGGCGCCAAACAACTCATGGGCCAAGCTTTCGGAAAATAGGGTCACTTGGGAGCCTGTATCCAAAGGCACTGCACTTCCTGTTCATTGACCTGAACCACCACCACCGGGCAACAGCCCACCAGGCGGCTCCTAGAAGATGTAAGCAGGGAGGGGTCTGACAAGGGGGTCCCGACCACTTGACCCACAGTGGCCGGAAACTCTAAAAACCCCCTTGCGATGCACGTCGAGCAGGACACTGACGGAAGTAATGTCCCGGCTCTCCACAGCCGTTGCAGATGGGACGCCCATGCTCATCCCACTGGAATCGAGAGCCCGAAGGTCGGGATGGCGGCGGGTCGGGGGGACGATTCCCATCGGAGTAAGCCCGCTCCCGGGGTAAAGAGGACAACTGGAGGCGTTCTCGACGAAGCTCCTCCATAAAAGATTTCGACAGGTCAGACATTTGTTCCCGCACATCTCTCTTCAGCTCTTCCCGGAGGGCCTCCTTCCAATCGGGTGACGTAGTAGCCGAAGGGGTGCCAACAACATTCGTGGCTAAACAGCTGGGAGGATCCACACTCTCCGTGAGATCATGCTCAAGGGCCAGTGCTTCTCGTCGAAGCTCTTCAAAGGTCAGATTCGGAGTTCGTCGAAATTGCACCCGCAGACTCTGACGCACAGGGCCTTCCCGTAGCCCCAATAAGAATTGATCTCGTAGTAGAACCTCTCCTTCCTCCAGGCCATGATCCTGTCTCCCCGAAAGTCTAGAAAACTGCTCTCGTAGTGCAAGGTAAATGCTCGAACAGATTGGCGAGGGCCTTGCCGAGAATTGAAGAACTGCGTCCTCAGAACAGCTACCGGGTGGTGTCTCCATATTGTCCCGTGAGAAAGTCAAAAATGGCCTGGACAGTCGCTCGAGTTGCTTCCGGTGCTGCCTGAACTTCTCTTCCCGCTTCCCCTTCCAAGGAGTTTAAAACAAACTGAACCTTCTGCAGGGCACTCAGACCTTGGAGCCCTGCCAAGTACTCCACCTGGATCTTCCACATCGACAAGCTCATTTCAGATCCCGGGCCTCCATACTTCGGAGCCCACGGGGAACCCATGAAAATCGGCATGACAGGTTGCCGAGCCCCAGGCTCTTCCTCCTCCGCCATCTCAACCTCTGATCGCTCAACTCAAGGTGAACCCTGCCGACTACGCCAAAATATGTCACAGGTCGAGGTGGGCCAAGCCAGACTGCACCCACCCCTAGACCAGGATCACCCTGAGGAGCGTGTCAAAGGAGGAGGCAGGAGACAGGAATAAAAAGAATGACAGGCTTTATTAAATATAAAAACAATTTGAAAATCCTAATCTAAAATTCCTCTTCCTTCCTCTTCCCAGGAATCCAAGGCAAGTGGGGGGGTCAGGCTCACTTCCTTCTGGCGCTGGTGCCAACTCACAGTGGTAGGTACTGAACAGGTGGGTATCGCAGGTGAGTAAATGAGTCAGGCTTACTTCATTCTGGCTCTGGTGCCAACTCACTGAACAGGTGAGTATCACAGGTGAGTATCGCAGGGGAGTAGGTGATCAGGGCTCACAGAGTTGTAAAGGGTGGGCACTTCGCACCCTACAGGTGGGTTTCAGGGCTACAGCAGACTCAAGTCGCAAGCGGAGCGGGGCTTTGGCTGGCACAGACAGAATCAACACTTCAAATAGAGGTGAATAGCTCTCACATGGGTGGCAAGAGACAGAGTCAATAGCTGAACAGGGCTTTCACTGGGACAGACAGCATTCAAACTTCAAGCAGAGGTAAACAGTTCTCACGTGTGTTGCAGGGGACAAAGTCACAAGCTGAGCGGACGTTCACTGGAACAGACGGAGTCAACGCTTCAAATAGAGGTGAACAGCTCTCACGTTGGTGGTAGGAGACAGAGTCATAAGCTGAGCAGGGCTTTCACTGGGGCAGACAGCACACAAACTTCAAGCAGAGGTAAACAGTTCTCACGTGTGTTGCAGGGGACAAAGTCACAAGCTGAGCGACGTTCGCTGGAACAGACGGAATCAACACTTCAAATAGAGGTAAACAGCTCTCACATTGGTGGTAGGAGACAGAGTCATAAGCTGAGCAGGGCTTTCACTGGAGCAGACAGCACACAAACTTCAAACAGAGGTAAACAGTTCTCACGTGTGTTGCAGGGGACAAGTCACAAGCTGAGCGACGTTCACTGGAACAGACGGAATCAACACTTCGAATAGAGGTGAACAGCTCTCACAGGGGTGGCAGGAGACAAAGTCATAAGCTGAGCAGGGCTCTCGCTGGGACAGACAGCATAAACTTCAAGCAGAGGTAAACAGTTCTCACGTGTAGTGTGCACACGGGGGCCTTTCCTTCTGACATCCAACAGGTGACTGCAATCGATCTTGCTAGACTCTTATGATGGACGGTAGACCAGCATAACACATGGGGAGTGCACGGCGATAAAAGGTAAATCTTCCACACACACACGACAGTCCAATTCCAAACATGCAACGTGATGGGAAACGTCAATTTCAGCACTACAAATCCACTCTTCAAGTGCAAAGTAAGGCCAACACTCACCCAGAGGTCTCGATCTGAAGAGCCGATGATAGTCAGAGTTGGGACAGATGCGGTGAATAATTTCCTCACCACTACAAGCGGCTTCACTTCGCTGGTTTCAATGGACGAGGGGGAGGCTAGAGATCGACAAGGAATCAGTCTATTTCACTCAGTGCGATGTATACAACGTGATCCAAGCACTTCAAACCAGTATCCAATTTAGTGTAGAAAACATGCGTTTATGAGATTCAATTTGTCAATCACTCATCTCACTCTTTCCCAGTCCAGACGACGAATTCCACTCTTCAAAACTGCCCTCAGATCCCACAAGCAACACTCCGCTTCTTTCACGATGGTCCTTCAGCTGCAACACTCCACAAACATTTCCCAACAGGAGAGAACCACACCAGATCGCCGGGGGAAGACAAAGAAACAACCACACAACGCGGAGGAGACCACCCAGCCTTCTCTTTCTCTTGTGTTTTATCCTCTCCAAACACTGGTGCCACCTCAATCAGGTAATCAAAGTGAAGTCCCCGCACCTGTTGTCAATCTGCCGTTTAGTTGTCATGACGACAGACACACACACAAGCCCGGGGACAGTGTTACACTAAAAGTGTCCCGGCGGGAACACTTCTCTGATGGGATTAGTTCCGGGGATTATTTGTCACCCCGTGACATACCCCCCTGCCAAACCGTTCTAGTCCCGAGAACGGTCTCCAGACACCCAGTCTCCATACCTGGCTGGAGGCTGACCCCGATTCTCTCGTTGCGAACGCCGGGGTGGAGAGATGGGTGCTTCAGGTCGTGGTCCTAGGCCTAGGCCCCTCGGGATCACTGCCCATCCTACCAGCGGGGGCATCCAAGGTGTCTCGGCCGGTGGGTCCTCTACCACTGGCTTTGGGTAATTCGGGCAAGGGCGGATCAGGTTACGATGTAACACCCGTTCGGGGCCCGTCTTCCCTTCGGGCCGTAGGGCATATACCGGTTGGTCCGGATGGGGTTGTCGCTGAACGACATATGGCTGGGCCTCCCATCGGTTGCTCAATTTTCCCTTCCCTTGTCGGCGATTGTCCCGTACCAGCACCCTCTCCCCTGGCAGTAGCGGTGCCTCTCGAGCCGTCCGGTCATACAACCTCTTGTTCTTTAACGCTGCTCGGTTAATCTGGCCAGAGACTCGTTCGTACGCCGACTGGAGGCGTTGATGGTGTCCCGTCACCCAATCTGTCAAACTACTCCCCTCTTCCCCTGCAGTGGTCCCCAGAAGCATATCCATCGGAAGTCTCACATGTCTGCCGAACATCAGGTAAGTGGGGGCGTAACCAGTGATACTGTGCACACTATTATTGTAGGCCTGTATCATCGCCGGGAGTCTGTCGACCCAATGGCCTTGCTGTTCCTCCTCTAAGGTTCCTAATAAACTCAGCAAGGTCTGATTAAATCTTTCACACCCCCCGTTCCCTTGGGGGTGGTAGGGAGTCGTATGGGTCTTCTTGCATCCGTACAGTTGGCACAGCTCATGGATCACCCTGGACTCAAAGTTGGTCCCTTGGTCCGAGTGGAAAATTTCTGGGCATCCAAATGGTTGGATCACATACCTCCAGAGGGCGTTGGCAGTCGTGATGGCGGTTTGGTCCACAGTTGGGATGGCCCAAGCATACTTGGTAAACAGATCGGTTACCACAAGGATATTCTGGATCTGATCCGCTGGCCGTCCCAAAGTCAGATAATCCATGGCCACCATATGCAGCGGTGCCTTGGCCTGAATCGGAACCAGCGGTGCCCGTGCCTCCTTCTTGGTTTTAAACAACATGCAGCGTGGGCACCTCCGAAGGTAAGTCCTTGTGCTACCCTCCATTCCGGGCCAGTAGAAATGTCGCCTCACCAGTGCCAATGTCCTCTCCTGTCCCTGATGTCCCATCCTGGCGTGATATGCCTCCAGTAAAGCCTGACAACGCCCTTCAGGGACCACGATTTGGCAGACCCCATCGCCCCGACCTGGGTCCTGGAGGGCCCTACAGAGCACGCCTTCCTTCAAATGGAGTCTCCCCCTCTGTCCCAGCAGGCCCCGCACAATCCGAGTCTGAGCTCGGCGTCCCGCACCCTCAGGCCAAGCCTTCTGTTCTAGCCACGTTCGGACCAACGCTACATCTGCATCCTCGCCCTGCCACAGCCTCCATCGTTGTGGGTCCCACCCCCAACAAGGGGGGGGTTCCTCCGGCGTTTGCCCCGGTGCCTCTACCACTCCCACCATCAGTCCCTCGTCGGACCCTGCTTCTGGTGCCGGTACCTGGCCTGCCGATCCTTCACCGGGTAGCCTGGAGAGTACATCGGCATTAGTGTGTTCTCTTCCTGGCCGGTACTGGAGCTGGTAGTCAAAATTGGCCATTTGTGCTGCCCAGCGCTGTTCCACCGCCCCCAGTTTAGCAGTCTGCAAATGTACCAACGGGTTATTGTCCGTGACGACCCGTACCTTGGCTCCCCACAAATAGTCCTTGAATTTTTCACACAACGCCCACTTCACAGCCAGCAACTCAAGCTTAAAAGAACTGTAGTTGGCGTCGTTCTTCTCCGTTGGATGTAGACTTCGGCTTGCATAGGCAATTACCTTTTCCTCTCCCTGCTGCTTCTGTGCCAAAACGGCCCCCAAGCCCAGGTGGCTAGCGTCGGTGTACAGGATGAAGGGTTGTGTGAAGTCGGCGTAGGCCAGGATCGGGGCCTGTAGTAGTTCCTGCTTGAGCCTCTGGAAGGCGGCTTCACAGGCCGGATCCCATTGGATTGAAGGGGACCCTCGGCCCCGGACTCGTCCCGTACCTCCCAGCAACTGGTTGACGGTTGGCGATTTTAGAGAAGTCCTTTAATAAATCGCCTATAGTACCCCACGAAGCCCAGGACGAACGAACCTGACGCACCGTCTTGGGCGCAGCCCATTCCTGCACTGCCACCACCTTCTCTGGATCAACTGAAATCCCCGCCGCACTCACCACATGCCCCAAGAATTTAACCTCTTTGCAGAAGAGCTGGCACTTGTCTGGCTGGAGCTTCAACCCATAGCGCTCCAGGGAGCGGAAGACTTGCTCTAGGTGCTCGAGATGGGACTTGAAATCTGGAGAGTAGACGATGACGTCGTCTAGATAGACGAGGGTGGTGTCCATCAGTTGGTTGCCTAAACAACGCTGCATCAGCCGTTGGAACGTGGCTGGAGCGTTGCAGAGGCCGAACGGCATCCGGTCCCATTCATATAGGCCGAAGGGGTAGTGAATGCTGTCTTCTCCCGGTCATGCTCATCCATCTGCACCTGCCAGTAGCCGCTGGCCAAGTCAAGAGTGGAATACCAGGTGGCTTGTGTGAGGCTCGTGAGGGAGTCTTCAACTCGAGGCAACGGGAAAGCATCTCTTTTGGTTACTTGGTTCAGCCTTCGGTAATCCACACAAAACCTCCAGGAACCCGTTTTCTTTCGAACCAGTACTATCGGGGCGGCCCAAGGGCTACTGCTCTCTCGAATAATTCCCTTGTCAAGCATCCCTCGCAAAAGGGTGCGGACCTCCGAGTACAGGGTCGGGGGCACGGGTCGATAGCGCTCTCGGCTGGGTGCAGCGTCCCCAGTTGGGTATGATGTCGTACTACATCCGTGCGGCCATAGTTCCTCATCGTGAGTGGAAAACAAGTGCTGCATTCCCTCAGGAACTCTTGGAGTTGTCCCAATTGCTCTTCCCCCAGTCCTTCACCCCGTAATGACTCCCCCGTCAGGTGGGCAGGCAATCCTCTTCCTGCCCTCTCCTACCCCCGGGGCTCGCTCGTGCCAGGGCCACCTCGACCACTGTTGGGCTCACTTGATTGAAGTTAACTTCACCCTGTTCACGAATCTGTTGGGGCCTCACTGAGGTCACTCGGGCCAAACGCTGATGACGGTACAAGGGAACAGGGAAGGGGGTTCGTGTTCCTGGACTCGCACCTAATACCCCGACCCGCCTCCCTGAGCAGTCGCCAATCCCCGTGCGACTTCCACCTTGGGACCATCCTCATGGGGTTCCACCATGACCCAATCTTCCGGGCTATAAAGTCGAGGAGGCAACCTGACCCAGACCCACCGCCTCGCTCTGAGCTGGGATGGACAAGGCGTAACGGCAGACTACTCTTCCCGTGCTTTCCCGGTCCCCCTGTTGTTCAGCCAGACATACCCGCGGCAATCGGCCCTGATGCGATCCCACTCCTGTCCGGCCGAGGTTGCAGCTGCTCGAGCCGGTCTACCCCCGGAATAGCTCTTCCCAACAGTCCGAAATGACATTCATCCCAAGCAGGGCACGATGAGACCCCAGGCATGTATCTCGTACGACCACCACTCCTTTCTGAGGCACTACGACTCATGAATCTTGAGATCGGTCACCAGATATCCCACATACGGGATGTCGAGACCATTCGCCCACGTAGCGTCAACCAGGGGCTTCCGCAGGCGGTCGACCTTCGGCGCCAAACAACTCATGGGCAAGCTTTCGGAAAATAGGGTCACTTGGGAGCCTGTATCCAAAAGGCACTGCACTTCCTGTTCATTGACCTGAACCACCACCACCGGGCAACAGCCCACCAGGCGGCTCCTAGAAGATGTAAGCAGGGAGGGGTCTGACAAGGGGGTCCCGACCACTTGACCCACAGTGGCCGGAAACTCTAAAAACCCCCTTGCGATGCACGTCGAGCAGGACACTGACGGAAGTAATGTCCCGGCTCTCCACAGCCGTTGCAGATGGGACGCCCATGCTCATCCCACTGGAATCGAGAGCCCGAAGGTCGAGATGGGCGGCGGTCGGGGGGACGATTCCATCGGAGTAAGCCCGCTCCCGGGGTAAAGAGGACAACTGGAGGCGTTCTCCGACGAAGCTCCTCCATAAAGATTTCGACAGGTCAGACATTTGTTCCCGCACATCTCTCTTCAGCTCTTCCCGGAGGGCCTCCTTCCAATCGGGTGACGTAGTAGCCGAAGGGGTGCCAACAACATTCGTGGCTAAACAGCTGGGAGGATCCACACTCTCCGTGAGATCATGCTCAAGGGCCAGTGCTTCTCGTCGAAGCTCTTCAAAGGTCAGATTCGGAGTTCGTCGAAATTGCACCGCAGACTCTGACGCACCAGGGCCTTCCCGTAGCCCCAATAAGAATTGATCTCGTAGTAGAACCTCTCCTTCCTCCAGGCCATGATCCTGTCTCCCCCGAAAGTCTAGAAAACTGCTCTCGTAGTTGCAAGGTAAATGCTCAAACAGATTGGCGAGGGCCTTGCCGAGAATTGAAGAACTGCGTCTCAGAACAGCTACCGGGGTGGTGTCTCCAATTGTCCCGTGAGAAAGTCAAAAATGGCCTGGACAGTCGCTCGAGTTGCTTCCGGTGCTGCCTGAACTTCTCTTCCCGCTTCCCCTTCCAAGGAGTTTAAAACAAACTGAACCTTCTGCAGGGCACTCAGACCTTGGAGCCCTGCCAAGTACTCCACCTGGATCTTCCACATCGACAAGCTCATTTCAGATCCCGGGCCTCCATACTTCGGAGCCCACGGGGAACCCATGAAAATCGGCATGACAGGTTGCCGAGCCCCAGGCTCTTCCTCCTCCGCCATCTCAACCTCTGATCGCTCAACTCAAGGTGAACCCTGCCGACTACGCCAAAATATGTCACAGGTCGGGGTGGGCCAAGCCAGACTGCACCCACCCCTAGACCAGGATCACCCTGAGGAGCGTGTCAAGGAGGAGGCAGGAGACAGGAATAAAAAGAATGACAGGCTTTATTAAATATAAAAACAATTTGAAAATCCTAATCTAAAATTCCTCTTCCTTCTTCTTCCCAGGAATCCAAGGCAAGTGGGGGGTCAGGTTCACTTCCTTCTGGCGCTGGTGCCAACTCGCATGGTAGGTACTGAAACAGGTGGGTATCACAGGTAAGTAAATGAGTCAGGCTTACTTCATTCTGGCTCTGGTGCCAACTCACTGAACAGGTGAGTATCACAGGTGAGTATCGCAGGGGAGTAGGTGGATCAGGGCTCACAGGAGTTGTAAAGGGTGGGCACTTCGCACCCTACAGGTGGGTTTCAGGGCTACAGCAGACTCAAGTCGCAAGCGGAGCGGGGCTTTGGCTGGCACAGACAGAATCAACACTTCAAATAGAGGTGAATAGCTCTCACATGGGTGGCAAGAGACAGAGTCAATAGCTGAACAGGGCTTTCACTGGGACAGACAGCATTCAAACTTCAAGCAGAGGTAAACAGTTCTCACGTGTGTTGCAGGGGACAAAGTCACAAGCTGAGCGGACGTTCACTGGAACAGACGGAGTCAAACGCTTCAAATAGAGGTGAACAGCTCTCACGTTGGTGGTAGGAGACAGAGTCATAAGCTGAGCAGGGCTTTCACTGGGGGCAGACAGCACACAAACTTCAAGCAGAGGTAAACAGTTCCACGTGTGTTGCAGGGGACAAAGTCACAAGCTGAGCGACGTTCGCTGGAACAGACGGAATCAACACTTCAAATAGAGGTAAACAGCTCTCACATGGTGGTAGGAGACAGAGTCATAAGCTGAGCAGGGCTTTCACTGAGCAGACAGCACACAAACTTCAAGCAGAGGTAAACAGTTCTCACGTGTGTTGCAGGGGACAAAGTCACAAGCTGAGCGACGTTCACTGGAACAGACGGAATCAACACTTCGAATAGAGGTGAACAGCTCTCACAGGGGTGGCAGGAGACAAAGTCATAAGCTGAGCAGGGCTCTCACTGGGACAGACAGCATAAACTTCAAGCAGAGGTAACCAGTTCTCACGTGTAGTGTGCACACGGGGGCCTTTCCTTCTGACATCCAACAGGTGACTGCAATCGATCTTGCTAGACTCTTATGATGGACGGTAGACCAGCATAACACATGGGGAGTGCACGGCGATAAAAGGTAAATCTTCCACACACACACGACAGTCCAATTCCAAACATGCAACGTGATGGGAAACGTCAATTTCAGCACTACAAATCCACTCTTCAAGTGCAAAGTAAGGCCAACACTCACCCAGAGGTCTCGATCTGAAGAGCCGATGATAGTCAGAGTTGGGACAGAAGCGGTGAATAATTTCCTCACCACTACAAGCGGCTTCACTTCGCTGGTTTCAATGACGAGGGGGAGGCTAGAGATCGACAAGGAATCAGTCTATTTCACTCAGTGCGATGTATACAACGTGATCCAAGCACTTCAAACCAGTATCCAATTTAGTGTAGAAAACTGCGTTTATGAGATTCAATTTGTCAATCACTCATCTCACTCTTTCCCAGTCCAGACGGACGAATTCCACTCTTCAAAACTGCCCTCAGATCCACAAGCAACACTCCGCTTCTTTCACGATGGTCCTTCAGCTGCAACACTCCACAAACATTTCCCAACAGGAGAGAACCACACCAGATCGCCGGGGGAAGACAAAGAAACAACCACACAACGCGGAGGGAGAACCCCCAGCCTTCTCTTTCTCTTGTGTTTTATCCTCTCCAAACACTGGTGCCACCTCAATCAGGTAATCAAAGTGAAGTCCCCGCACCTGTTGTCAATCTGCCGTTTAGTTGTCATGACGACAGACACACACACAAGCCCGGGGACAGTGTTACACTAAAAGTGTCCCGGCGGGAACACTTCTCTGATGGGATTAGTTCCGGGGATTATTTGTCACCCCCGTGACATACCCCCCTGCCAAAACCGTTCTAGTCCCGAGAACGGTCTCCAGACACCCAGTCTCCATACCTGGCTGGAGGCTGACCCCGATTCCTCTCGTTGCGAACGCCGGGGTGGAGAGATGGGTGCTTCAGGTCGTGGTCCTAGGCCTAGGCCCCTCGGGATCACTGCCCATCCTACCAGCGGGGCATCCAAGGTGTCTCGGCCGGTGGGTCCTCTACCACTGGCTTTGGGTAATTCGGGCAAGGGCGGATCAGGTTACGATGTAACACCCGTTCGGGGCCCGTCTTCCCTTCGGGCCGTAGGGCATATACCGGTTGGTCCGGATGGGGTTGTCGCTGAACGACATATGGCTGGGCCTCCCATCGGTTGCTCAATTTTCCCTTCCCTTGTCGGCGATTGTCCCGTACCAGCACCCTCTCCCCTGGCAGTAGCGGTGCCTCTCGAGCCGTCCGGTCATACAACCTCTTGTTCTTTAACGCTGCTCGGTTAATCTGGCCAGAGACTCGTTCGTACGCCGACTGGAGGCGTTGATGGTGTCCCGTCACCCAATCTGTCAAACTACTCCCCTCTTCCCCTGCAGTGGTCCCCAGAAGCATATCCATCGGAAGTCTCACATGTCTGCCGAACATCAGGTAAGTGGGGGCGTAACCAGTGATACTGTGCACACTATTATTGTAGGCCTGTATCATCGCCGGGAGTCTGTCGACCCAATGGCCTTGCTGTTCCTCCTCTAGGGTTCCTAATAAACTCAGCAAGGTCTGATTAAATCTTTCACACCCCCCGTTCCCTTGGGGGTGGTAGGGAGTCGTATGGGTCTTCTTGCATCCGTACAGTTGGCACAGCTCATGGATCACCCTGGACTCAAAGTTGGTCCCTTGGTCCGAGTGGAAAATTTCTGGGCATCCAAATGGTTGGATCACATACCTCCAGAGGGCGTTGGCAGTCGTGATGGCGGTTTGGTCCACAGTTGGGATGGCCCAAGCATACTTGGTAAACAGATCGGTTACCACAAGGATATTCTGGATCTGATCCGCTGGCCGTCCCAAAGTCAGATAATCCATGGCCACCATATGCAGCGGTGCCTTGGCCTGAATCGGAACCAGCGGTGCCCGTGCCTCCTTCTTGGTTTTAAACAACATGCAGCGTGGGCACCTCCGAAGGTAAGTCCTTGTGCTACCCTCCATTCCGGGCCAGTAGAAATGTCGCCTCACCAGTGCCAATGTCCTCTCCTGTCCCTGATGTCCCATCCTGGCGTGATATGCCTCCAGTAAAGCCTGACAACGCCCTTCAGGGACCACGATTTGGCAGACCCCATCGCCCCGACCTGGGTCCTGGAGGGCCCTACAGAGCACGCCTTCCTTCAAATGGAGTCTCCCCCTCTGTCCCAGCAGGCCCCGCACAATCCGAGTCTGAGCTCGGCGTCCCGCACCCTCAGGCCAAGCCTTCTGTTCTAGCCACGTTCGGACCAACGCTACATCTGCATCCTCGCCCTGCCACAGCCTCCATCGTTGTGGGTCCCACCCCCAACAAGGGGGGGGTTCCTCCGGCGTTTGCCCCGGTGCCTCTACCACTCCCACCATCAGTCCCTCGTCGGACCCCGCTTCTGGTGCCGGTACCCTGGCCTGCCGATCCTTCACCGGGTAGCCTGGAGAGTACATCGGCATTAGTGTGTTCTCTTCCTGGCCGGTACTGGAGCTGGTAGTCAAAATTGGCCATTTGTGCTGCCCAGCGCTGTTCCACCACCGCCCCCAGTTTAGCAGTCTGCAAATGTACCAACGGGTTATTGTCCGTGACGACCCGTACCTTGGCTCCCCACAAATAGTCCTTGAATTTTTCACACAACGCCCACTTCACAGCCAGCAACTCAAGCTTAAAAGAACTGTAGTTGGCGTCGTTCTTCTCCGTTGGATGTAGACTTCGGCTTGCATAGGCAATTACCTTTTCCTCTCCCTGCTGCTTCTGTGCCAAAACGGCCCCCAAGCCCAGGTGGCTAGCGTCGGTGTACAGGATGAAGGGTTGTGTGAAGTCGGCGTAGGCCAGGATCGGGGCCTGTAGTAGTTCCTGCTTGAGCCTCTGGAAGGCGGCTTCACAGGCCGGATCCCATTGGATTGAAGGGGACCCTCGGCCCCGGACTCATCCCGTACCTCCCAGCAACTGGTTGATCGGTTTGGCGATTTTAGAGAAGTCTTTAATAAATCGCCTATAGTACCCCACGAAGCCCAGGAACGAACGAACCTGACGCACCGTCTTGGGCGCAGCCCATTC
This sequence comes from Phoxinus dragarum, assembly GCA_033366665.1. Taxonomy (NCBI): domain Eukaryota; kingdom Metazoa; phylum Chordata; class Actinopteri; order Cypriniformes; family Leuciscidae; genus Phoxinus; species Phoxinus dragarum. The sequence goes on along the minus strand of JARPMJ010005296.1, from coordinate 10,647 downwards.
CTGCACTGCCACCACCTTCTCTGGATCAACTGAAATCCCCGCCGCACTCACCACATGCCCCAAGAATTTAACCTCTTTGCAGAAGAGCTGGCACTTGTCTGGCTGGAGCTTCAACCCATAGCGCTCCAGGGAGCGGAAGACTTGCTCTAGGTGCTCGAGATGGGACTTGAAATCTGGAGAGTAGACGATGACGTCGTCTAGATAGACGAGGGTGGTGTCCATCAGTTGGTTGCCTAAACAACGCTGCATCAGCCGTTGGAACGTGGCTGGAGCGTTGCAGAGGCCGAACGGCATCCGGTCCCATTCATATAGGCCGAAGGGGGTAGTGAATGCTGTCTTCTCCCGGTCATGCTCATCCATCTGCACCTGCCAGTAGCCGCTGGCCAAGTCAAGAGTGGAATACCAGGTGGCTTGTGTGAGGCTCGTGAGGGAGTCTTCAACTCGAGGCAACGGGAAAGCATCTCTTTTGGTTACTTGGTTCAGCCTTCGGTAATCCACACAAAACCTCCAGGAACCCGTTTTCTTTCGAACCAGTACTATCGGGGCGGCCCAAGGGCTACTGCTCTCTCGAATAATTCCCTTGTCAAGCATCCCTCGCAAAAGGGTGCGGACCTCCGAGTACAGGGTCGGGGGCACGGGTCGATAGCGCTCTCGGCTGGGTGCAGCGTCCCCAGTTGGGATTTGATGTCGTACTACATCCGTGCGGCCATAGTCCTCATCGTGAGTGGAAAACAAGTGCTGCCATTCCCTCAGGAACTCTTGGAGTTGTCCCAATTGCTCTTCCCCCAGTCCTTCACCCCGTAATGACTCCCCCGTCAGGTGGGCAGGCAATCCTCTTCCTGCCTCTCCTACCCCCCGGGCTCGCTCGTGCCAGGGCCACCTCGACCACTGTTGGGCTCACTTGATTGAAGTTAACTTCACCCTGTTCACGAATCTGTTGGGGCCTCACTGAGGTCACTCGGGCCAAACGCTGATGACGGTACAAGGGAACAGGGAAGGGGTTCGTGTTCCTGACTCGCACTAATACCCGGCCCTCCCTGAGCAGTCGCCAATCCCCGTGCGACTTCCACCTTGGGACCATCCTCATGGGGTTCCACCATGACCCAATCTTCCGGGCTATAAAGTCGAGGAGGCAACCTGACCCAGACCACCGCCTCGCTCTGAGCTGGGATGGACAAGGCGTAACGGCAGACTACTCTCCCGTGCTTTCCCGGTCCCCCTGTTGTTCAGCCAGACATACCCGGCGGCAATCGGCCCTGATGCGATCCCACTCCTGTCCGGCCGAGGTTGCAGCTGCTCGAGCCGGTCTACCCCGGAATAGCTCTTCCCAACAGTCCGAAATGACATTCATCCCAAGCAGGGCACGATGAGACCCCAGGCATGTATCTCGTACGACCACCACTCCTTTCTGAGGCACTACGACTCCATGAATCTTGAGATCGTCACCAGATATCCCACATACGGGATGTCGAGACCATTCGCCCCACGTAGCGTCAACCAGGGGGCTTCCGCAGGCGGTCGACCTTCGGCGCCAAACAACTCATGGGCCAAGCTTTCGGAAAATAGGGTCACTTGGGAGCCTGTATCCAAAAAGGCACTGCACTTCCTGTTCATTGACCTGAACCACCACCACCGGCAACAGCCCACCAGGCGGCTCCTAGAAGATGTAAGCAGGGAGGGGTCTGACAAGGGGGTCCCGACCACTTGACCCACAGTGGCCGGAAACTCTAAAAACCCCCTTGCGATGCACGTCGAGCAGGACACTGACGGAAGTAATGTCCCGGCTCTCCACAGCCGTTGCAGATGGACGCCCATGCTCATCCCACTGGAATCGAGAGCCCGAAGGTCGAGATGGGCGGCGGTCGGGGGGACGATTCCCATCGGAGTAAGCCCGCTCCCGGGGTAAAGAGGACAACTGGAGGCGTTCTCGACGAAGCTCCTCCATAAAAGATTTCGACAGGTCAGACATTTGTTCCCCGCACATCTCTCTTCAGCTCTTCCCGGAGGGCCTCCTTCCAATCGGGTGACGTAGTAGCCGAAGGGGTGCCAACAACATTCGTGGCTAAACAGCTGGGAGGATCCACACTCTCCGTGAGATCATGCTCAAGGGCCAGTGCTTCTCGTCGAAGCTCTTCAAAGGTCAGATTCGGAGTTCGTCGAAATTGCACCCGCAGACTCTGACGCACAGGGCCTTCCCGTAGCCCCAATAAGAATTGATCTCGTAGTAGAACCTCTCCTTCCTCCAGGCCATGATCCTGTCTCCCCGAAAGTCTAGAAAACTGCTCTCGTAGTTGCAAGGTAAATGCTCAAACAGATTGGCGAGGGCCTTGCCGAGAATTGAAGAACTGCGTCCTCAGAACAGCTACCCGGGGTGGTGTCTCCATATTGTCCCGTGAGAAAGTCAAAAATGGCCTGGACAGTCGCTCGAGTTGCTTCCGGTGCTGCCTGAACTTCTCTTCCCCGCTTCCCCTTCCAAGGAGTTTAAAACAAACTGAACCTTCTGCAGGGCACTCAGACCTTGGAGCCCTGCCAAGTACTCCACCTGGATCTTCCACATCGACAAGCTCATTTCAGATCCCGGGCCTCCATACTTCGGAGCCCACGGGGAACCCATGAAAATCGGCATGACAGGTTGCCGAGCCCCAGGCTCTTCTCCTCCGCGCCATCTCAACCTCTGATCGCTCAACTCAAGGTGAACCCTGCCGACTACGCCAAAATATGTCACAGGTCGGGGTGGGCCAAGCCAGACTGCACCCACCCCTAGACCAGGATCACCCTGAGGAGCGTGTCAAGGAGGAGGCAGGAGACAGGAATAAAAAGAATGACAGGCTTTATTAAATATAAAAACAATTTGAAAAATCCTAATCTAAAATTCCTCTTCCTTCTTCTTCCCAGGAATCCAAGGCAAGTGGGGGGTCAGGTTCACTTCCTTCTGGCGCTGGTGCCAACTCGCAGTGGTAGGTACTGAACAGGTGGGTATCACAGGTAAGTAAATGAGTCAGCTTACTTCATTCTGGCTCTGGTGCCAACTCACTGAACAGGTGAGTATCACAGGTGAGTATCGCAGGGGAGTAGGTGGATCAGGGCTCACAGGAGTTGTAAAGGGTGGGCACTTCGCACCCTACAGGTGGGTTTCAGGGCTACAGCAGACTCAAGTCGCAAGCGGAGCGGGGCTTTGGCTGGCACAGACAGAATCAACACTTCAAATAGAGGTGAATAGCTCTCACATGGGTGGCAAGAGACAGAGTCAAATAGCTGAACAGGGCTTTCACTGGGACAGACAGCATTCAAACTTCAAGCAGAGGTAAACAGTTCTCACGTGTGTTGCAGGGGACAAAGTCACAAGCTGAGCGGGACGTTCACTGGAACAGACGGAGTCAACGCTTCAAATAGAGGTGAACAGCTCTCACGTTGGTGGTAGGAGACAGAGTCATAAGCTGAGCAGGGCTTTCACTGGGGCAGACAGCACACAACTTCAAGCAGAGGTAAACAGTTCTCACGTGTGTTGCAGGGGACAAAGTCACAAGCTGAGCGACGTTCGCTGGAACAGACGGAATCAACACTTCAAATAGAGGTAAACAGCTCTCACATTGGTGGTAGGAGACAGAGTCATAAGCTGAGCAGGGCTTTCACTGGAGCAGACAGCACACAAACTTCAAGCAGAGGTAAACAGTTCTCACGTGTGTTGCAGGGACAAAGTCACAAGCTGAGCGACGTTCACTGGAACAGACGGAATCAACACTTCGAATAGAGGTGAACAGCTCTCCAGGGGTGGCAGGAGACAAAGTCATAAGCTGAGCAGGGCTCTCACTGGGACAGACAGCATAAACTTCAAGCAGAGGTAACCAGTTCTCACGTGTAGTGTGCACACGGGGGCCTTTCCTTCTGACATCCAACAGGTGACTGCAATCGATCTTGCTAGACTCTTATGATGGACGGTAGACCAGCATAACACATGGGGAGTGCACGGCGATAAAAGGTAATCTTCCACACACACAACGACAGTCCAATTCCAAACATGCAACGTGATGGGAAAACGTCAATTTCAGCACTACAAATCCACTCTTCAAGTGCAAAGTAAGGCCAACACTCACCCAGAGTCTCGATCTGAAGAGCCGATGATAGTCAGAGTTGGGACAGATGCGGTGAATAATTTCCTCACCACTACAAGCGGCTTCACTTCGCTGGTTTCAATGGACGAGGGGGAGGCTAGAGATCGACAAGGAATCAGTCTATTTCACTCAGTGCGATGTATACAACGTGATCCAAGCACTTCAAACCAGTATCCAATTTAGTGTAGAAAACATGCGTTTATGAGATTCAATTTGTCAATCACTCATCTCACTCTTTCCCAGTCCAGACGACGAATTCCACTCTTCAAAACTGCCCTCGATCCCACAAGCAACACTCCGCTTCTTTCACGATGGTCCTTCAGCTGCAACACTCCACAAACATTTCCCAACAGGAGAGAACCACACCAGATCGCCGGGGGAAGACAAAGAAACAACCACACAACGCGGAGGGAGAACCCCCAGCCTTCTCTTTCTCTTGTGTTTTATCCTCTCCAAACACTGGTGCCACCTCACTCAGGTAATCAAAGTGAAGTCCCCCGCACCTGTTGTCAATCTGCCGGTTTAGTTGTCATGACGACAGACACACCACACAAGCCCGGGGACGTGTTACACTAAAAGTGTCCCGGCGGGAACACTTCTCTGATGGGATTAGTTCCGGGGATTATTTGTCACCCCGTGACATACCCCCCTGCCAAACCGTTCTAGTCCCGAGAACGGTCTCCAGACACCCAGTCTCCATACCTGGCTGGAGGCTGACCCCGATTCTCTCGTTGCGAACGCCGGGGTGGAGAGATGGGTGCTTCAGGTCGTGGTCCTAGGCCTAGGCCCCTCGGGATCACTGCCCATCCTACCAGCGGGGGCATCCAAGGTGTCTCGGCCGGTGGGTCCTCTACCACTGGCTTTGGGTAATTCGGGCAAGGGCGGATCAGGTTACGATGTAACACCCGTTCGGGGCCCGTCTTCCCTTCGGGCCGTAGGGCATATACCGGTTGGTCGGATGGGGTTGTCGCTGAACGACATATGGCTGGGCCTCCCATCGGTTGCTCAATTTTCCCTTCCCTTGTCGGCGGATTGTCCCCGTACCAGCACCCTCTCCCCTGGCAGTAGCGGTGCCTCTCGAGCCGTCCGGTCATACAACCTCTTGTTCTTTAACGCTGCTCGGTTAATCTGGCCAGAGACTCGTTCGTACGCCGACTGGAGGCGTTGATGGTGTCCCGTCACCCAATCTGTCAAACTACTCCCCTCTTCCCCTGCAGTGGTCCCCAGAAGCATATCCATCGGAAGTCCACATGTCTGCCGAACATCAGGTAAGTGGGGGCGTAACCAGTGATACTGTGCACACTATTATTGTAGGCCTGTATCATCGCCGGGAGTCTGTCGACCCAATGGCCTTGCTGTTCCTCTCTAGGGTTCCTAATAAACTCAGCAAGGTCCTGATTAAATCTTTTCACACCCCCCGTTCCCTTGGGGGTGGTAGGGAGTCGTATGGGTCTTCTTGCATCCGTACAGTTGGCACAGCTCATGGATCACCCTGGACTCAAAGTTGGTCCCTTGGTCCGAGTGGAAAATTTCTGGGCATCCAAATGGTTGGATCACATACCTCCAGAGGGCGTTGGCAGTCGTGATGGCGGTTTGGTCCACAGTTGGGATGGCCCAAGCATACTTGGTAAACAGATCGGTTACCACAAGGATATTCTGGATCTGATCCGCTGGCCGTCCCAAAGTCAGATAATCCATGGCCACCATATGCAGCGGTGCCTTGGCCTGAATCGGAACCAGCGGTGCCCGTGCCTCCTTCTTGGTTTTAAACAACATGCAGCGTGGGCACCTCCGAAGGTAAGTCCTTGTGCTACCCTCCATTCCGGGCCAGTAGAAATGTCGCCTCACCAGTGCCAATGTCCTCCTCCTGTCCCTGATGTCCCATCCTGGCGTGATATGCCTCCAGTAAAGCCTGACAACGCCCTTCAGGGACCCACGATTTGGCAGACCCCATCGCCCCGACCTGGGTCCTGGAGGGCCCTACAGAGCACGCCTTCCTTCAAATGGAGTCTCCCCCTCTGTCCCAGCAGGCCCCCGCACAATCCGAGTCTGAGCTCGGCGTCCCGCACCCTCAGGCCAAGCCTTCTGTTCTAGCCACGTTCGGACCAACGCTACATCTGCATCCTCGCCCTGCCACAGCCTCCATCGTTGTGGGTCCCACCCCCAACAAGGGGGGGGTTCCTCCGGCGTTTGCCCCGGTGCCTCTACCACTCCCACCATCAGTCCCTCGTCGGACCCCGCTTCTGGTGCCGGTACCTGGCCCTGCCGATCCTTCACCCGGGTAGCCTGGAGAGTACATCGGCATTAGTGTGTTCTCTTCCTGGCCGGTACTGGAGCTGGTAGTCAAAATTGGCCATTTGTGCTGCCCAGCGCTGTTCCACCGCCCCCAGTTTAGCAGTCTGCAAATGTACCAACGGGTTATTGTCCGTGACGACCCGTACCTTGGCTCCCCACATATAGTCCTTGAATTTTTCACACAACGCCCACTTCACAGCCAGCAACTCAAGCTTAAAAGAACTGTAGTTGGCGTCGTTCTTCTCCGTTGGATGTAGACTTCGGCTTGCATAGGCAATTACCCTTTTCCTCTCCCTGCTGCTTCTGTGCCAAAACGGCCCCCAAGCCCAGGTGGCTAGCGTCGGTGTACAGGATGAAGGGTTGTGTGAAGTCGGCGTAGGCCAGGATCGGGGCCTGTAGTAGTTTCCTGCTTGAGCCTCTGGAAGGCGGCTTCACAGGCCGGATCCCATTGGATTGAAGGGGACCCTCGGCCCCGGACTCGTCCCCGTACCTCCCAGCAACTGGTTGATCGGTTTGGCGATTTTAGAGAAGTCTTTAATAAATCGCCTTATAGTACCCCACGAAGCCCAGGAACGAACGAACCTGACGCACCGTCTTGGGCGCAGCCCATTCCTGCACTGCCACCACCTTCTCTGGATCAACTGAAATCCCCGCCGCCACTCACCACATGCCCCAAGAATTTAACCTCTTTGCAGAAGAGCTGGCACTTGTCTGGCTGGAGCTTCAACCCATAGCGCTCCAGGGAGCGGAAGACTTGCTCTAGGTGCTCGAGATGGACTTGAAATTCTGGAGAGTAGACGATGACGTCGTCTAGATAGACGAGGGTGGTGTCCATCAGTTGTTGCCTAAACAACGCTGCATCAGCCGTTGGAACGTGGCTGGAGCGTTGCAGAGGCCGAACGGCATCCGGTCCCATTCATATAGGCCGAAGGGGGTAGTGAATGCTGTCTTCTCCCGGTCATGCTCATCCATCTGCACCTGCCAGTAGCCGCTGGCCAAGTCAAGAGTGGAATACCAGGTGGCTTGTGTGAGGCTCGTGAGGGAGTCTTCAACTCGAGGCAACGGGAAAGCATCTCTTTTGGTTACTTGGTTCAGCCTTCGGTAATCCACACAAAACCTCCAGGAACCCGTTTTCTTTCGAACCAGTACTATCGGGGCGGCCCAAGGGCTACTGCTCTCTCGAATAATTCCCTTGTCAAGCATCCCTCGCAAAAGGGTGCGGACCTCCGAGTACAGGGTCGGGGCACGGGTCGATAGCGCTCTCGGCTGGGTGCAGCGTCCCCAGTTGGGATTTGATGTCGTACTACATCCGTGCGGCCATAGTCCCTCATCGTGAGTGGAAAACAAGTGCTGCCATTCCCTCAGGAACTCTTGGAGTTGTCCCAATTGGCTCTTCCCCCAGTCCTTCACCCCGTAATGACTCCCCCGTCAGGTGGCAGGCAATCCTCTTCCTGCCTCTCCTACCCCCGGGCTCGCTCGTGCCAGGGCCACCTCGACCACTGTTGGGCTCACTTGATTGAAGTTAACTTCACCCTGTTCACGAATCTGTTGGGGCCTCACTGAGGTCACTCGGGCCAAACGCTGATGACGGTACATGGGAACAGGGAAGGGTTCGTGTTCCTGACTCGCACTAATACCCGGCCTCCCTGAGCAGCTCGCCAATCCCCGTGCGACTTCCACCTTGGGACCATCCTCATGGGGTTCCACCATGACCCAATCTTCCGGGCTATAAAGTCGAGGAGGCAACCTGACCCAGACCACCGCCTCGCTCTGAGCTGGGATGGACAAGGCGTAACGGCAGACTACTCTTCCCGTGCTTTCCCGTGTCCCCCTGTTGTTCAGCCAGACATACCCGGCGGCAATCGGCCCTGATGCGATCCCACTCCTGTCCGGCCGAGGTTGCAGCTGCTCGAGCCGGTCTACCCCGGAATAGCTCTTCCCAACAGTCCGAAATGACATTCATCCCAAGCAGGGCACGATGAGACCCCAGGCATGTATCTCGTACGACCACCACTCCTTTCTGAGGCACTACAACTCCATGAATCTTGAGATCGGTCACCAGATATCCCACATACGGGATGTCGAGACCATTTCGCCCCCACGTAGCGTCAACCAGGGGGCTTCCGCAGGCGGTCGACCTTCGGCGCCAAACAACTCATGGGCCAAGCTTTCGGAAAATAGGGTCACTGGGAGCCTGTATCCAAAAGGCACTGCACTTCCTGTTCATTGACCTGAACCACCACCACCGGGCAACAGCCCACCAGGCGGCTCCTAGAAGATGTAAGCAGGGAGGGGTCTGACAAGGGGGTCCCGACCACTTGACCCACAGTGGCCGGAAACTCTAAAAACCCCCTTGCGATGCACGTCGAGCAGGACACTGACGGAAGTAATGTCCCGGCTCTCCACAGCCGTTGCAGATGGGACGCCCATGCTCATCCCACTGGAATCGAGAGCCCGAAGGTCGAGATGGGCGGCGGTCGGGGGGACGATTCCCATCGGAGTAAGCCCGCTCCCGGGGTAAAGAGGACAACTGGAGGCGTTCTCGACGAGCTCCTCCATAAAAGATTCGACAGGTCAGACATTTGTTCCCGCACATCTCTCTTCAGCTCTTCCCGGAGGGCCTCCTTCCAATCGGGTGACGTAGTAGCCGAAGGGGTGCCAACAACATTCGTGGCTAAACAGCTGGGAGGATCCACACTCTCCGTGAGATCATGCTCAAGGCCAGTGCTTCTCGTCGAAGCTCTTCAAAGGTCAGATTCGGAGTTCGTCGAAATTGCACCCCGCAGACTCTGACGCACAGGGCCTTCCCGAGCCCCTGAATAAGAATTGATCTCGTAGTAGAACCTCTCCTTCCTCCAGGCCATGATCCCTGTCTCCCCGAAAGTCTAGAAAACTGCTCTCGTAGTTGCAAGGTAAATGCTCGAACAGATTGGCGAGGGCCTTGCGAGAATTGAAGAACTGCGTCCTCAGAACAGCTACCGGGGTGGTGTCTCCATATTGTCCCCGTGAGAAAGTCAAAAATGGCCTGGACAGTCGCTCGAGTTGCTTCCGGTGCTGCCTGAACTTCTCTTCCCGCTTCCCCTTCCAAGGAGTTTAAAACAAACTGAACCTTCTGCAGGGCACTCAGACCTTGGAGCCCTGCCAAGTACTCCACCTGGATCTTCCACATCGACAAGCTCATTTCAGATCCCGGGCCTCCATACTTCGGAGCCCACGGGGAACCCATGAAAATCGGCATGACAGGTTGCCGAGCCCCAGGCTCTTCCTCCTCCGCCATCTCAACCTCTGATCGCTCAACTCAAGGTGAACCCTGCCGACTACGCCAAAATATGTCACAGGTCGGGGTGGGCCAAGCCAGACTGCACCCACCCCTAGACCAGGATCACCCTGAGGAGCGTGGTCAAGGAGGAGGCAGGAGACAGGAATAAAAAGAATGACAGGCTTTATTAAATATAAAACAATTTGAAAATCCTAATCTAAAATTCCTCTTCCTTTCTTCTCCCCCCAGGAATCCAAGGCAAGTGGGGGGTCAGGTTCACTTCCTTCTGGCGCTGGTGCCAACTCGCAGTTGGTAGGTACTGAACAGGTGGGTATCACAGGTAAGTAAATGAGTCAGGCTTACTTCATTCTGGCTCTGGTGCCAACTCACTGAACAGGTGAGTATCACAGTGAGTATCGCAGGGGAGTAGGTGGATCAGGGCTCACAGGAGTTGTAAAGGGTGGGCACTTCGCACCCTACAGGTGGGTTTCAGGGCTACAGCAGACTCAAGTCGCAAGCGGAGCGGGGCTTTGGCGGCACAGACAGAATCAACACTTCAAATAGAGGTGAATAGCTCTCACATGGGTGGCAAGAGACAGAGTCAATAGCTGAACAGGGCTTTCACTGGGACAGACAGCATTCAAACTTCAAGCAGAGGTAAACAGTTCTCACGTGTGTTGCAGGGGACAAAGTCACAAGCTGAGCGGACGTTCACTGGAACAGACGGAGTCAACGCTTCAAATAGAGGTGAACAGCTCTCACGTTGGTGGTAGGAGACAGAGTCATAAGCTGAGCAGGGCTTTCACTGGGGCAGACAGCACACAAACTTCAAGCAGAGGTAAACAGTTCTCACGTGTGTTGCAGGGGACAAGTCACAAGCTGAGCGACGTTCGCTGGAACAGACGGAATCAACACTTCAAATAGAGGTAAACAGCTTCTCACATTGGTGGTAGGAGACAGAGTCATAAGCTGAGCAGGGCT